>CAUYON010031910.1:0-14958 GCA_963573935.1 Arctocebus calabarensis
CCACCCCCAATTTATATTTTTGATAGGCTTATCTAAGATCAAATGATAATAAGGGTCTGGGTTCATCTCTTGGTTTTTAATTCTGTTCCATACATCTACCTATCTATTTTTGTGCCAGTACCATGCAGTTTTGATCACTATTGATTTATAGTATAGTCTGAAGTCTGGTAGCATGGTTCCCCTTGATTTGATTTTCTTTCTTTTCTTTTTTTTTTTTGAGACAGAGCCTCAAGCTGTCACCCTGGATAGAGTGCTGTGGCATCACAGCTCACAGCAACCTCCAATTCCTGGGCTCAAGTGAGTCTCCTGCCTTTGCCTCCCAAGTAGCTGGGACTACAGGTGCCTGCCACAATGCCTGGCCATTTTTTGGGTTGCAGCCACCATTGTTGTTTGGTGGGCCCGGGCTGGATTCGAACCTGCCAGCTCAGGTGTATGTGTCTGGCGCCTTAGCCCGTTGAGCCACAGGTGCCGAGCCAATTTGTTTTTATTTCTGAGTAATGTCTTGGCTATTCAAGTTTTTTTCTGTTTCCATATAAAATGAAGTGCTAATTTTTTCCAGATCTTTAAAGTATGACAGAGGTACTTTAATAGGGATTGCATTAAATCTGTAGATTGCTTTGGGTAGTATAGACATGTTAACAATGTTAATTCTTCCAGCCATGAGCATGGTATATTTTTCCATTTGTTAACATCTTCAGCTATTTCTTTTCTCAGAGTTTCATAGTTCTTGGAAAAAGTGCAGGGAAAAAACTGCTGAAAAAATTGGCCTGGGAGAATACTTTATAAGGAGGACCCCCCCCAGGCCATTGAAGCAACATCAAAAATACATTACTGGGATCTGTTCAAACTAAAAAGGTTATGCACTGCCAAGAACACAGTAAGTAAAGCAAGTAGATAGCCCTCAGAATGGGAGAGGATTTTTGCAAGTTATATTTCCAACAAAGGTCTAACAACCAGAATCCAAGAACTCAAACTTATTAATAAGAAAAGAAAAAGTGATCCCATTTCATTGTGGGCAAGAGATGTGAAAAGAAGCTTCTCTAAAGAACACAGGCACAAGGCCTACAGACACATGACAAAATGCTCATCATCTTTAATCATCAGAGAAATGCAAACCAAAACCACTTTGAGATATTATCTAATTCCAGTAAGAGTAGCCCACATAACAAAATCGAAAACTATAGATGTTGGCGTGGATGCAGAGAAAAGGGAACACTTTTGCACTGCTGGTGGGAATGCAAGCTAGTACATTCCTTTTGGAAAGAAGTTTGGAGAACACTCAGGGATCTAAACATAGACCTGCCATTTGATCCTGCAATTCCTCTACTAAGTGTATATCCAAAAGACCAAAAATCACTTGGCAAAAAAAGACATTTGCACCAGATTATTCATTGAAGCTCAATTCTTAATTGCCAAGTCATGGAAGAAGCCCAAGTGCCCATCGACCCATGAATGGATTAATAAATTATGGTACATGTATACCATGGAATACTATGCAGCATTAACAAAGATGGAGACTTTACCTCTTTTATGTTTACATGGATGGAGCTGGAAAATGTTCTTCTTAGTAAAGTATCTTAGGAATGGAAAAAAAAAATATCCAATGTACTCAGTACTACTGTGAAACCATTTTATAATCACTAAAGGAGGGAAGGGGTGGGGGATAGGAGTGGAGGAGGGTAGTTAGATAGAGGGAGAGTTAATGGTGGGACACAAGTCAAATCTATCAAGTATAGAACACAAATGTCTTAACACTGTGATTAAGTAAATTAGCTATGTTAATTAGTAGGATGTAAGCACTCCAATTTGTACAAATAATCAACACAGTAAATCCCATGAAGGCATAAATGTATCCATGATCTATGTATATTTGACTTAATAAAAAAGTAAATAATATGAATTGAAAAAAACTAACAAAACCCCTGTATGTTCAAAGATATTCATTGTTTAAAATAATAAAAATTTGAAAGACCTTAAAAAAAAAAGAGAATTAGAGCTGTTAAGAGGGTTCTCTGCCAGCACCCTGCAAAACCTCCAGCTGGGAATCTTAAAGCAAATCTCCTTAAACTTGAAGGAATGTATACCAATCTCTTGTGGCTTTATTAAGATGCAATGATGAGTTGGTATTTTTGTGCAGAGATGTGAGATTTTGCATTTCTTGCAGGCTCTTAGGTGACACTGATGATGCAGGTCTGTGGCCCACACTGAATAGCTGAGCCTTTGAGAGGCTGCAAACCTCTCTTTCCTCTTCAGATATTTAATAATAACCTACCATGTTCCAGGCTTTGCTGTCACCTGTACTATGACACTTAACCTAATTTGCTGTGGGACTGGAGCAAGTTACTGATCCTCTGATTCTGAATCTCTGATTCCTCTTCTGTAAAAATGGGCCCATGAGGGTGATACTGCAGGGCTGCTGGATTATCACTGAACAACAACGGTAGCAGCAAAGTCAATGTGTAGCATTAATTGAGCCCTCCCTCACTCTGCTCATGCGTTTTACACGCACTGTTTCTTCAAAGGTTACACAGTCTTGTGAGGTGAGTGCTACTGAAATGCCCATTTATGGATGAGAAAAAGCATAGTCAACTGGTGAAGGGATTTGGCAAATGTTGGTGGTCACTCTTCCTGCTCTACCGGTCCCAGGCACACAGTAGGTCTGCAGTGAGCTGAGCTGCTCTGGCCACTGGAGGGCTCTCTCCAGGACTCTCTGGTTTCTCAGACTCTGGATTTGCTCCCTGACCCTGGTGTGGATGGAATTTCCAGCAGGTAGGGTCTATCCTTGTAGTGGTGAGGATATTTTGGGGGGCGTTTGCACCCCACCCTATTGACGGCTCTAGGGCCAGCTGCCTGAATTTCTTGGCCAATTGAGCTGGCAATGGAAAAAGGGAGAGGTCTCCCTCATTGTACCAGTGTCAGGAGAGCTGTCTCCCCACCCACGCCTGAGACTACCCCATGGCACAATTCTGGGCAGGATCCAGGGAGACTCTGGAGGGGAGCACTGGATTCTTGGGTGGAGCATCCCAGTTGTGGGAGGAGGAGGCAGGTGGTCATAGAAGGGCCTCATGATATTTCCCCTCTGTGGCCACCACTATGACAGAGATTCCATCATTATTGTAAATGTCTCTGAATCAGTATAGCATCGTTTGTACCAATGGTGATGGAACAGTGTGGCAGAGGAAAGCGTCTGGGCTTGATGGTCTGATAGACCCAAGTTCTGTTGGGCTCCTCAACTAGGAGCATGTCCTCTCTGAACCTCAATCTGTTCTTCTGTTAAATGGGCATCTTTCCTCCTCTGGATGCTGCCACTTGGATCTCTCTGCCCAATCCACAGGGCTCTGTCTCAGAAAGCTGAAGAGAGGGTGGTGGGAAGGCTGTGAGTATTGTGAAGCATGTGAGCATCTGACAAAAAGCAGGTGAACTTCATGTAGAGCACCTGGTACACAGTAGGCACACTTTCTGGAGTGGATCTGGCAAAGTGGGTGCACTTCATGTAGTGAACCTGAGATACAGAAGCATGCTGATATGAAGTACTTTGCACTGAGTAGGTTTACTTTACGTAGAGCAGCCAACACACAGAGAGAGACTTTATATAGAGCAGCCAGCACCCACTCAGTATGCTTGATATAGGACAGCAGGCGCACAGTGGGCATGCTTTATTTAGAATATCAGGCACTCAGTTTATAGCATTTATGTAAAGTACCTGACACACAGTAGGCACACTAAATGGACAACACCTAGCACACAGTACATGCACTTTATATAGTGAGCCTTGCATGCAGTAGGCCCAATTGATGGAAAGTATTTAGCCACAGTAAAAATACTTCAGTGCAGCCTTTTGCACAGAGTATAGCACTGTCCACAGCAGTTTGAGTGCTAGTTTTTAGCCTCCCTACTTTGTTGCCTCTTTTTGAGGATCCCTCCTTTCTAAAGCATTCCTCTGTCCCTCACTAAGGGCCTCGAATGTATCCTATTTCCCAGACGGGAAGACTGAGTCCAGGATGGCTAGCACTGCCCATACTCAGAGCAAAGACAAGGCAGTATGCAGACTCTATTCAGCGTCCCCTAGCTCTGCCCTCCCCTGTGTGGACTCTGTCTGTTCATGGCCTGTCTCAGCTTTACCCCCTATGTCTCCCCTCTGTCCTTGGACACTAAGTCCAGTCTCCAGGTTTGCCCTTATAGCTGGGCTTTTCATTGCCAGAATATGACCCAGGTAACCCCCAGGGAGGTTGAATTCTTTGTTCCTCCTCCTAGCAGTCATGTCTGTAGCCTGACAGGCTATGCAGCAGTGATCAGAGGCTTTGGTCTCTCAACCTCCTAATTCCGCACCGAGAAATGGTACACTGGCCCACGCTGGGACAACAGCTCAGGAGCTGAGGTAGGGCAAGGGTTGGCCTGGCTCTGCTCATCTGCCATCTGAACTCTCAAGTTCTTTCATGCTTTTATGTGCTGCACGCTGGCCTTGGAAGGGCAGGGTTTCTATAAACTTCGGAGCTTCAGCTTACTCCCACACCATGTGAGTAAGGCCGAATCCTGGGGATCCAGTGCCTGTGCTGGGTTACCCGAGTGCATTCCTCTGCACCCAGACTTTCCTGTACCCCATGTTTTGGCCTCTTGCATAGTCATGGAGGAAATAACCAGTTTCAGTCCACTTCATCCCCCCAGCAGTGTTTCCTGGATATTGGGCCAGGGGCAAAGACTGCCCAACACAGAGGTGGGGTCTGGGGATAGCAGATTGTGTGAAACAAGTTGTTCTGGAGGAAAGGTGCCAGGCTGGGGGCAGATGGGGCTGGAAGGTCTTGGCCTGGAATGGGGAGGGGCTGCCCAAGGCTGCGGTGGCTCTAGGGATGTGGTTCCTGGTAACTGAGCCGCTGGCAATGTCTCAGTGATTCAGACTGGTCCTTACTGGACTGTAATCAGCTTTCTCTCTTGTTATTTTCCTCCTCCTCTTTTCCCTCCTCCTTCTTCCCTCCTCCTCTTATTCCTTTTCCTGTCTCTCACTCTGCCTCTTCCCCTGGGGTCCCTGAGTCTTCTTCTCTGCTCTCGGTCCCTGCTTCCCTGTCTCTGAGCCCTTCCTGTCCCCGTCCCTCTGTACTAGCCTGACACCTTACTCTGTCCTGAGCCTCAGGAACTCCCCCTCCAACCCTCTGCCCTGCAGGATGCCACAGCTGAGCTTGTCCTGGCTGGGCCTGGGGCCGGTGGCAGCCTCCCCATGGCTGCTGCTGCTGCTACTGCTCGGGGCCTCCTGGCTGTTAGCCCGCATCCTGGCGTGGACCTACGCCTTCTATAACAACTGCCGCCGTCTCCACTGTTTCCCACAGCCCACCATGCGGAGCTGGTTTTGGGGTCACCTGGGCCTGGTGAGTGTGGCAGCAGGATGAATCTGTGGTGTTAGGGTGGGTGGACTTTTCCTGGGACCAGAAAAGGGGCTCTGGGAGCTGGGAGTCCAGGTGGTCTGGAGTCTGGGAGGGCAGAGAACAAGGGAGAAAGCTCCCTCATTCCTCTGGTCACCTCCTCATTGCTCTGTTGAGATGCCCCAGGCATCTCTCGCTTTCCGGTCCCCGGCCCCCAGCCTGCTTAGGATCCTTTCCTTGCCTGTCTTCTTGCACTGGTGCACTTGAGGGGCTCCTGAGGAAGCTATCCAGAGCAGGGACCCCCTGGTGTTCTTATAGTCTTCACTGTTGAACTTGAGGCCTCCTAAGGGGCACTGTCCAAGGTCTGCTCCCTGCCTTGTCCATTTCTTTTGTCTACCCCTCTCTGGGCTGCTGCTTTCCACGGGAATTAACTACCACACTCTGAACCCCATCTCAAATACACAGGGAATGCAGGTGGCCCAGGAGAGAAGTGTGGGCAGAGTCCCACCCCTGCCCTGCCTGGGGGCACCTTCCTTTTATCCTGCTCCTCCCCACCAAGGTGTCCCAAAGGGCCCTGCTGTGCACCCTGGATAAGTGTCGGCCACTCACTTCCCCTTTCAGGAGCCTTTCCTAACCCTCCTCCCTGAGTCTCTGCCCTCTGACTTAGATCTGGTCTCTCCTTTGGGGGACTCGGCCTCAGTCTGTTGATTTGCAATGGCAGGAGGGATGAGAGTGTCCATAGGTTCAGTAGGAGGTGCAGAGGATGCACAATACAGAGTCTGTTGTGCCCAAGGTGCTCACAGGTGGGACTTGCCATCCTGATAGATAGTTAGAGTTCATCTCTCACCAGACACTTCTGGTGTCTGCAGAGGCTGGAATGTTCCTGCTATGCTGATCCTTCTCGAAAGGAACTGAAGCCTCTATGGATCAGCCAGGACAAGCAAGTTTGTTGAAACAAGCACTAGGGATATGCTGTGAGATCACACTGCTGCCTCCGAATCCCCACATGGCTACTTCTGGGTTGGAACCACTCCAAGGGCAAGGAAAATCCTTTCTCTTCAGCCAAAGTGTGTCTCTCTGTGAGCAGATGACATGTCATCTCCCTGTGCCCTGAAATGCACCCTTGGGGACTCTGAGATGGCTCTGAGCAAAGGAGCAGGAGGAAGCAGATATTTCCTCCTGTGCAGAATCTGGATATACTGTTCACTGCGGAGGCCTTCCTGCTTCTGCAGGCTGCGGGGGGAGCCACTGTGGCTTCTCTTGGGGAAATGTATTAATCAGGGTTTGCCTCAGAAAAGGAATCAGAAGGATTGATCTATCTAGCGACCATCTATCTATCATCCAGTCATCTATCTACCTATTGTCTACCTCCCTGTCTACTTTTCTATCTTTCTATCTATTGAGAGAAGAGGGAATTTATATTAAGAATTGACTCATGTATTTATGGGGACCTATAATTTCCATGATACCCCATCTGCAAGCTGAAGAACCATAGACGCCGATGCTGTAATTCAGTCTTAGTCCAAAGACCTGAGAGGCTGGAGTTCTGATGTCCAAGGGCAGGCGATGTCCCAGCTCCAGAAGATGGAGCTTCCTCTGCTTTTTTGTTCTATTATGCCCCTCAGTGGATGGTGCCCTCCCACACTGGGGAGGGTGGGTCTCCCTTCCTTAGATTACCAATTCAAATGCTAATCTCTTCCAGAAACTTTCAGGGATTCACCAGAAGTAATGTTGTGCCACCTCTCTGGCCTTAGCCTAGTCATGTTGTCACCTATAATTAACCACCACAGGAAGTGACGGTTCCTGCCTTGTTTGCAGATCCCCCCCACGGAGGAGGGCATGAGGGACCTGACTCAGCTGGTGGTCACCTACCCCTGGGGCTTTAAGAGGTGGATGGGTCCCATCGTCCCCATCATCACTTTGTACCACCCTGACTTCGTCCGGTCTGTCCTCAATGCTTCAGGTACCTATACAGAGCTTGTGGTGATGGACACTGTGATACATCTGATGCCTCCTTCACGTTCCTGGGTGGCCCCAGCAGGACCCCGATCCCTCCTTCCCTCTCCTCCCTCATCTGTCTTTCTCTTCCCTTCACGTACTCACCAACCCCCACCTCGGTGTCTCCCCCCTGCTCTGCCATCTGCATCACCCCCTCCCTGGTGTTTTGGGCAGGGGCCCCAGGAGGCCTCAATCCAGGGCTCTGTCCTGGGAGAACCCCCAAACTAGAGGAGACGGATCTGGACAGAGGCACCCCCAACTTTGTGTTGTTAGGAATGGGCTGTGATAGCTAAAATGAGAATAAGGTCTCTGCTGAGGCAGAGGAGAGGAGGAGTTACTGAAGCTGGGCCTGAAATAAAGAGTAGGGATTTTTTTCTTTTTTTTTTTTTTTGAGACAGAATCTCACTATGTCACCTTGGGTAGAATGCATGGCATTACAACTTACAGCAACCTCAAACTCTTGGGCTTAAGCGATTGTCTTGCCTCAGCCTCCCACGTAGCTGGGACTACAGGTGCCCACCACAACACCCAGCTATTTTTTGGTTGTAGTTGTCATTGTTGTTTGGCAGGCCCAGGCTAGTTTGAACCCTCCAGCTCCAGTGTATGTGGCTGGTGCCCTAGCCACTAAGCTACAGAAGCTGAGCCAAGAGTAGGAATTTTTTAAAACAGAAAGCAGGGTGATGCAGCAGGCATCGTTGGTATTCAAGGTCTCCTGCCAGGGCTGGCATAAACCTTCTTGGTCTCTAGACCCAGAGCAATAGGAAAATATGTGGCTGATGGAGGGTATATTCATATCATGCTTGAGGAGCAATTTGGGTCACACTTGGCCCATGTCTGGGACATTAATGGGACCATATTTACATCCTGTTTGGGGTCCATCTTTGCAGCATGTTGAGATCGTGTCAAATCATCTCAGGTCTATTTTGGAGCATCTCGTGTGGGTATTCCTGTATTTAGTAGTCCTGTCAGGACATGCCAACACATGTCAGGGCCATGTCAGAAGTCAGAAAGTTCTGGAGCAGACAGGGTGTCCTGGCTCCCTCTAAAGCAGTGGTTCTCAACCTTCCTAATGCTGCAACCCTTCAGTTCCTGTGGGTCATGACCCACAGGTTGAGAACCGCTGTTCTAAAGGCATTTTGTAGTGCTTTGAGCTATACTCCCGTATTGCAAGACATGCGGACTGTATAAGAGCCACAGCATGATGGGGTTTGCTGTGCCTTGCTCAATTGTGCTTCTGCAGCCTGCTCTGGGCTCCCTCTCTCTTCTTCCTTTCCTCCCTGATTCCTCTGCCCTCAGCTCCCCTCCCGCTATGCTGGGCTTGGGGGGGGGGATGCAAAACCCTGGTTGGAGCCTCACCCCACCCCAAGCCTCTTCCTTCCACCTCTCCATGTCCTCTGATGGTCCTCATTCCTGTCAGCCACCATTGCATCCAAGGATGTGATCTTCAATAGCTTCCTGAAGCCCTGGCTGGGTGAGTAACTACAGGTGCCCAGGGAGTGGACAACCTTGTCGGGTCACAGGAAGGCATTTTTCTTGCCCACTGCCCTTGACTTCACTACTAGGGGATGGGCTCCTGCTGAGTGGTGGTGACAAGTGGAGCCGTCACCGTCGCATGCTGACACCTGCCTTCCATTTCAACATCCTGAAGCCTTATGTGAGAGTTTTCAATCAGAGTGCAAACATCATGCATGTGAGTTCCTTGAACCCTGGGTCCCAGCTGAAGCCTCTCAGAAGGGAGAGTGGCCTCAGACAGATTTGGTCTGAAGTTTTGGCTTTGTTGGTTGGCTTTGGCACCATTGCTTTCCTCTCCAAGCCTTGGTTTCCTCATCTGTAAAATAAGGGTAATAATACCAATTTAAAAGGAGGTTAAGATGATGTAATTGAGCTCTGTCCTTGGCATCAACGTAGGTGTTCAAAAGGTGTCAGTTTCTGTGTTTCTCTCACAGAATCCCTGTAAGCTCAAGACAGTGATGGTGAAGACTTCGTAGTAGCTATTGCTGCACACCATCCTCTTCCAAATCCATTGGTTCAAAGTAATGAGTTTGTGATTGTTGACATGTCCACAGGGCAGTGGGATGGCTATTCAGGATGTGGAGGGGGTGCATGGTGTATGATCAGCTATGAGTCAGACAACCTTGCTGGTTCTGGCTCAGTCTCTCGTATGCATGGGGCTTGGTTGGCCTCAGGCTGATCTAGGATGGCCTCAGCTGGGTCAGCTGGACTGGACTCCTTGGGGTTCTCTTCTTCCAGAAGGCATCCCTGGAGCTGTTCATATGGCAGAGACAGGGCTCCAAGGGAGTGAGAGGAGGCTGCATACCTCTTGGGACTTAGTTTATTAGAGTTATTATGTTGTCACTTTTACCTCATTGTATTGGCCAAAAGCAGAAAAGAAAATTCAAAAGTCCAACACAGAATCAAAGGAGGGAGGGTTAAACAGACTCCTTTTCTTAACAGAGTTGTTGAAAAAAATCACATTGGAAAGTGTGTGTGCAGAGGGAAAATGAAGAACTGGGGTTTATGCTTTTGTAAAGTGTCTATGTTTTTGTCGTTGTTTTGTTTCTTTTACTAGCAAGTGGAAAAGTTAGCTTGCTACTGTTATTTAGATTCTCCTAGATGACACCTTACTCCCGGGGTGAGACAAAGGGCAGTTTATTATCATGGTACAGCAAGCAGCATGTGCTTCTTGTTCATTTGCATTTTTAAGTCCAAGCCACACAAATCCTGCAGGGTTAACAGGTGGGCTTTACAGATGCCTGCTAGAGTTGTATATTATGTTACATGCAAGGGACATTAGGATTAGGGAATTTGCTTTTTTTTTTTTGTAGGGACAGAATCTCACTTTATCACCCTCGGTAGAGTGCAGTGGCATCACACAGCTCACAGCAACCTCCAACTCCTGGGCTTAGGCGATTCCCTTTCCTCAGCCTCCTGAGTAGCTGGGACTACGGGTGTGAACCCGCCACCCTCGGTATATGGGGTCCGTGCCCTGCCCACCGAGCCACAGGCGGCGCCCGGAATTTGCTTTTATAGCAAGGAGATGAAAGCCTGATATGGATTTAGGGGGATTTATTACCTTATCCCTCAAGGCTGTTCTCTGCAAACACAAGTCTGAGAAATGGCCCAGGTTAAAAACATAAGGGTCTTGCATCTTTAGCACACATAGTGAGGATGCTTAGAGCCAACAGAGGAAATACCTCTTCCAACAAAAGGATATTTTGTAATCAGTAGAGATGAGCAAAGCTAATTTATTAAGCATTCACCTTAGTAAGAAACAAGGCTATGTGCCAATCCATGGTAGACATTGTCTAATTTAATTTTCACAACCCTATGAGGTAGAGATGATTGTAATCACTGCATTATGCATGATGAAACTGGGGGCCAAAGAGATTATGGAGGTTGACCAAGATTGTCCAGCTAATAATAAGTGAGTTAGGAGTGGTGGAACAGGGGTCCTGGTCTTATTTATCTGGCACTAAAGCAGGTCAACTTAAGTGATAATGAAGATTTGATAGGTGAGGCCTAGGGGAAGCCAATGAGTTGACCAAGGGCATTTCAAGCATAGGAGACAGGTAAAACTTGAACTGAGGTCTCCTGTCTCCCAGCTTTTGGGTCTTCATCTTGAAGACAGCTTCCTCTCCCACCCAAGCCTGGTGCTATCTGGGGAAGGGTGCATGGGGCAGAGGACCAGGAGGCTGGTTCTGGAGAGTCCATCCTGGTGTCTGGGTTTGGGGAGGGGCTCAGGGATCCAGGGTTCAATCTTAGCTTTGTCACCTTCTCTGCTCAGGCCAAGTGGCAGCGTCTGGCCTCAGAAGACAGTATCTATCTGGATATATTTGAGCATGTCAGCCTCATGACCTTGGACAGTCTTCAGAAATGTGTCTTCGGCTTCAACAGCAATTGTCAGGAGTGAGTCCTTGCAATTGCAAGTGTGAGAAGGGAGCACTGGCCAGAGCAATTAGAACAGCCTTTCTGGAGGAGGTGGATCATAGCTGGGCATTGGACAGGGAAGGGGAGAGAGAAATAGCAGGTCTTTTGGGTAGGTGGAAGTGTGTGAGTGAAGGTAAGGAAGCTAGGATGAACAGAACTTTTGGAACAGGCAGTAGACACCTTGGCAATGAGGGTGGAGGGGTCAGCACTGGCTAGATCTCAAGTACACTGAAAGCCAGGCAAAGGGCTTGATCAGAGCTGAGCTTGGACATTTGGCCCTGTAGAGGATTGACTGTCATGACAGGATGTAGAGAGACCTGGAGAAGAGGAGGTCTGAGCTTGGTGGAGAAAATGTAGCAGATTTTAGAATAAATGAGGAAAAATAGATAGGAACAGATGCCAGGTAAGAAAGAGATAAAATAAGCGTGATATCCAAGCTCTAACCTGGGGATCTGGGGCATGAGGTGGCTCAGAGAGAGTGGGAGGCAGAGAGAGAAGGCACCCTTCTTGGGGGCACCCTTTTATGAATGGAACATGGTCTTGGGATGGTGCTGGGAGGTGCTTTCAGGTTTCACGTGTGTTAAGGATGTGCCTCCTCTCTTTGCCCTGGCCCTGCAGGAATTCCAGTGAATATATTGCTGCCATCTTGGAGCTTAGTGCCCTTGTAATGAAACGAAATCGGCAGGTCTTCCTGTATACGAATTTCCTGTACTACCTCACTCCTGATGGCAAGCGCTTTCGCAGGGACTGTGACCTGGTGCACGAGTTCACAGATGCTGTCATTCAGGAACGGCGCTGTACCCTTGAGAGCCAGGGTATTGATGACTTCCTCAAAGCCAAAGCCAAGTCAAAGACTTTGGACTTCATTGATGTGTTACTACTGGCCAAGGTGAGCATCTCTGGGGTCTGAATCCAAGAGTTAGAATGGAGCTTGATTTCAAATGTTGGATTGAGGAACTTGGTCTTCATTCAGAAGGCACTGGGGAACTATGGATGATGCTTGAGGAAGGAAGAGACAAGACAGATAAATTTTTGAGATGACTCAGTAGAAGTTGGCCTTGGGTGGTGGGGAGAGGAGGCAGGAGAGCAGGGAGGAAGCCTGTGGAGCAGGTTCGGAGATGGCAAGGGAGGCATCTTTCTTGGATGATGAGTCTTTAGGGATTGTTTCAGGTTAGACTCAGGTGCTCTCAAAGATAGTGTGACTCACATCTTGCCTTGTCTGTAGGATGAAAATGGGAAGGAGTTGTCAGACAAGGATATACGAGCAGAGGCTGATACCTTCATGTTTGCAGGTAAGGATCTCACTGTGGAACTACAGTGGGGGAGTGGTCCCTCTATCCCAGGGATGTGGTAGGTGGACCTCGGATCACTCCATTCTGCCTATCCTCTTCCACCCCTCATCCTCTCTGAGGATATCTTGGGTGCTGAAGCAGCCCAGAGACTCAAGCCTACCTGGCTGCTCCTCAGGCCATGACACCACAGCCAGTGGTCTCTCTTGGGTCCTGTACCACCTTGCAAGGCACTCAGAATACCAGGAGCACTGCCGGGAGGAGGTGCGAGTGCTCTTAAGAGACCGGGAGCCTAAAGAGATCGAATGGTGAGTGCAGGTTCTCACGGTCTATTCCTGAGCTCTCTCATTGACTCTGCTCCTCAGGTAGAAAATGGAGAAGATGGTTTTTCTGTTTTTATTTTGCTACTATTGCCTAGTGGAAATATGGGTAGATCCCAGAAGCAGGCCCTGTAGTCAGCCTGAATAGCAAGGGAACAGAACCATTGGGACATCCATATTTATTGCCTTGCTAACTTGCTATGCAACCTTAGAGAAATAAATTCCCTATCCTGAACTACTTGGTCTTCTGTAAATTGGGAGAAATCTGTACCCCCCAGGGATAATTGGTGACAATGTATGTATAGCAGATGTCTCCTAGCATGGATTCTGTGAAGCAACTGTTCCTCCATCCCTTGCTTTTCTGGATAAAGTTGCATTATATTCCAAGACTCATTTCCTTCCATTTTTGCTCTTCCCCATGTAATTCTCACTTTATCATCTATTCTACAGATTAACAAAAATCCTAGTGAGTAAACATCATCGATCTCTTTGTTCAGTAAACACATCCACATTGGTGGCCCCTTCCCTGCTTCAGTGTTCAGTCCCATATTAATCACATGTCAGCAAAGCTGGAGCAGAAGGAAAAGAAGGCAAGAGTGGAAAGTCAAACAGTGAATGTAAATTTGCTATGTTGGGTGTGACTATAGGACAGTGTTTCCACTGAAGGGGAAAGATATGCAAAATTGAGGTTGGAGGCATGCACAAAAAATCTTGGTGTGTCTTGGGGGATAAGGAGAAGTAATAATGCCTGAATCCTTGTGAAATGCACAATGTGTGGAATAGGTAGGAATCTCCAATGAGGCTAGAGCAGGTAACAGAAGTCCTTCTTGGAATGCTTTGGGAACCATGTAAAGAGATTGGACTTTAATGTGAGGCATGCCAGTTCAAGTCCTTTGAGAAGCTGATATGAGATCAAAGCTAAATATGGGCAGGGAGGCTGCTGTTAGGGAAGTCAGACATTGAGGGGAAATGATGAGGCACTAGGGCACAACCATGCTCATTCATTGGCTGGGGGCAGCCCCGAAGTGTGCCTTGGTTGAACGGTGCAGCAGAACTTGAAGACCCTTTATCTGGGGACTGGCAGCTCATTTCACTCTTAGAGCTGGAAAGCAAGTTCATTCTGGAAGGAATGTCCATGACTATCATAGGAAGGAGATGGGGAGCCATGGGATATGTTAGAGCAGGGGTGCACAAGGCTAGATCTGTATCTCTCTGTGGCTCTAGGGGCAAAGTGGAGGGACATAGCTCAGGACTAGGAGTCCAGGGGACAGATTCTGGGTCATATGCTGAGGGTTGGAGAGGAAATGTTAGAGTGGACAAACATTTTGGAGGTAATACCCTCAACTTCAAGGCTCTGCACAGCAGTCCTATGATGTGGAAAGATGATTTTATGTATCTTCCAACTTCAAAAAATTATACCTCTGGTAAGATTTAAACAGGTTACAATGAATAAAAGCCTCCATTTTTGCCAGCACTTTAAACTCATTTCTACCTTTGATGGCTTCCTGTGTGCTTCTAGGCAATGTTCATTTTATATTTACATTCATTTATCCATAGTTTCTCTCCTCTTGTATGTTCTTTCATTCTCTCTTTTTCTGAATGCAGAGCACTTAGGCAGACACAATGACACTATAGTTTCAAGATCTTTTTATTGTTTTCAACATAAAGATTTGAAATATTAATTTAGAATTATAAAATCAATCACAGGATCTTTTTTCTCTTTTTTTCATAAAATTAAACCTTATGGGGAAGATTAAGGTGACTTTTGATCTTTTATTTTTAAATTAACCTAGTCTTGATGAACTTTGTTCTTACAACAACACTGACATTTAAAAAACAAAAACCTAGCTTGATTTTTATTGGATTTCACTGAATATGTTGATTAATTTAGAAATAACTGACACTTTTTAATTTTTTTTTTTTTGAGAGAGAGCCTCAAGCTGTCACCCTGGGTAGAGTGCTATGGCATCACAACTCACAGTAACCTCCAACTCCTGGGCTCAAGCGAGTCTCCTGCCTCTGCCTCCCAAGTAGCTGGGACCACAGGCACCCGGCACAACGCCCGGCCAT
>CAUYON010031911.1:0-35154 GCA_963573935.1 Arctocebus calabarensis
GAAGGCTATCTGTAACAGTACGATCAAAATATTTCTGATTGTATATGAAGCACACTGTGCCCTATGATTGCACCAATGTACACAATTATGATTTAATAAAATTATTTAAAAAAAAAGAAAGAAAGAAAAGACAGATGAGAGAATGCAGGAGATGGTAAAATTTGGAGGGCAGAGTACTCCATAGAGTAGAAAGTGCAAAGAAAGATCTTGGCATCTCAGAGGAATAATTTCCTGTTTTTTGCCAAGTTCCATTCTGTGTCATTGTACGTGAAACTCCATGAGGCTGAAGAAGTAGCAGGTGAAAGCAGTAGGCCACACAATTCTTGGAACTGCCACAGGGCTGGGAATAGATTGTGTTCCCTCCAGGGAGAATGAAAAGACTTTTAAACACACAGTTCATTTAATAGAGGCCTTAAGAAGGTCACACCCTAGAATATCAATTGTACCAAGAGTAAAGCTATCCTGAACTCATCATAAAACACTCAAGAGCAAGCCTCAAGGGTATCAAACTGGGCTAGGAGGACACAATGGCTCACCTCTGTAATCACAGCACTCCGGAAGGCTGAGGTGGGAAAACCTCTTGAGTTCAGGAGTTCAAGACCAGCCTGGGCAAGAAAGCAAGACATTGTCTCTACTAAAAATAGAAAAACTAGCCAGGCATTGTGGTGGACACCTGTACTCCCAGCTACGCGGGAGGCTGAGGCTCAAAGATCGCATGAGCCCAGGAATTTGAGGTTGCTGAGAGCTATGAGACCAGGGCACTCTGGCCTGGGCAAAAGAGTGAGACTCTGTCTCAAAATAATATATGTATGTATCAAACTGTATCAAAAGTAACTTAACTGTGTGTACATTCACTTTCTATCACTATGTGAAAATTACTAAAAACGTATCAGTTTAAATTAAGTTACAATGAAGATATCAGCCAAGGGCCAGTCATGGTGGCTATAATTTCATGGGAAGCCAAGGGTGGAGGATTAGGATGACTTGATGCCAGGAGTTTGAAACCAGCCTGGGTAACTCCATCTCTACAAAAAGTAAATAAATAAAATTTTTTTCAAAAGATGTCAGGTGAGCTGAGGTATCATGTCAAACCCCACCTGGGAAAAAAAATCTGCTTCCAAGCTCTCTCACGTTGTTTACAGAATCCATGCCCTGGTGGTCATAAGACCAGGATCACTGGCTTTTGTTTGCCCTTATTTGGAGGTCTCTTTCTCTTCCTCGGGTGCTGGGTATCACCCTCAGCTTGTTAGCCTACAGGCTGAACAACATGGACACTTTCCTCATCACTTTCCACAAGGAAAGCCCCATTTCTAGTCCAATAATATAGTATTTCATATAACATCACAGTAGCGACAATCCATCATTTTTGCCATGTAATGTCACCTGATGAGGATAGGACATCCCATTATCTTTATCATATTTTGCTGATGAGAAATACTCAAGGAGAGGGGATTATACAAGGGCATGGATGCCAGGAAGTCAAGATTATAGGGGGGCCAAGCTAAAATCAGTAACTGACAGTGTAACATAATAAAGTCTTGACTCTTTAAATGGATACCAAAAAATCTCATATTCATTTATGTGAAATTTATAAGATCAATCATCCGGTCAAAATATCAAGCATAAAAAAGCTAAAAATATGACCCATAACCTGAAGAACTCAATCAGAAAAAAACAGATTCCATAATGAAGAAGAGTTAAATTTCTTGAGGCAGAACAAGATGGAGGACTAGAGAGATAGTGTCTTTATAGCCATTCATGGTGATATTGGGGAGAAAAGACTCCAGGCACCTCTAGCTTGTGGGCTCTGCCTAGAAACATCCCCTAGGGGCACAGAGAGGCAGCGGAACACTTTAGGACCCCAAGACAGGACAAAAACAGTGGGCAAGAGATATGAACACAACACTGTCTGATGAAGACAGACAAATGGCTAACATTTGAAAATTTCTCATCTTCCCTGATCATCAGAGAAATGCAAATGAAAATCACCTTGAGATATTACCTAATCCCAGTGGGAATAGCCCACATCACAGTCTCAAAGCTGCAGATACTGGTGTGGATGTGGAGAAAAGGGAACACTTTTACACTGCTGCTGGGACTTCAAAATAATTCAGACTTTTTTGGAAGGAAGCATGGAGAATCCTCAAAGAACTCAAATTAGACCTTCCATTTGATCCTGCAATCCCATTGATAGACATTTACCCAGAAGAAAAAAAAAATCCCTTTTTCCTTAGGATTTTTGCACTAGACTCTTTATCGCAGCTCAATTTACAATCCCCAAAATATGGAAACAACTTAAATGCCCACCAAGCTAGAAATGGATTAACAAGCTATGGTATATGTATACTATGGAATACTATTCAGTCATTAAAAGGGATGGAGACTTTACATCTTTTTATTAACCTGGAAGGAGTTGGAACACATTCCTCTTAGTAAAGCATCACAAGAATGGAGAAGCAGGAATCCAATGTACTCAATTGTAATATGAAGGCAGTAGATGACCTAGTATAGGTAGGAGGGCGGGGAAAGAAGGAAGGGGGTAAAAAGGAGGTGGGAGGGGGATGAGTGGTCACGGTGTATAGCGTACCTCTTGGGGGCAGAATACAATTATAAGAGGGACTTTACCTACCAAATGCCATCAGTATAACCTAATTCTTTGTACCTTCAATGAATCCCAAACAATTTAAAAAAAAGATGATGATGAAATTATTAGACAAAGCCACATAAACAGCTGTTATAGATCTTATAAATACTCTCAAGAATGTAAAAGAAAAAGTGAGTATAGGAAGAAAATACATGGAATATTTTAAATACTCTAATTAAACTCACAGTAACAAAACCTTACAAAATCTGAAATAAAGAATATGTTGGATGGTATTCACAGCATATTAATCACTTATGAAGAAGATGTGGAAACTTATGAATGTAATGTGATAAAAATTATAAATAGGATAATTAAGGACAAAAATATAGATTCTCAGAAAGTTATGGGACAATATATAATAGTGTAATATGTGTAACTGAAGATTCAGGAAGAAAGCAAAGAGATATGAAAGGGGTGACGAGAAAAAATATTTGAAGAATTAGTTACTGAATATTTTTCAAATTGATGGAAATTATGAACCCAGCAAATTCTAGATACCAGCAAACACCAACCAGAAGGAAACCACACCAGGGAACATTACAATATACTGGTAAAAATACAAACCAAAGACAAGAAGAGAATATTTGCAAAATACTTATTGATATTGATAAAAGTCCTTTATTGATAAAGCACTTTTTATCCAGAATAATAAACAAGTCTCATAATGCAGTAGAATGGAAAGGAAACATAAAAATACTAATCAAAAGATTAAAATATACTTCACCACCAAAGAACATAAATAGATTGCACATAAGCATATAAAAAGATGTTCAATTTCATCAGTCACTAGGAAAATCCAAATGAAAACCATCATGGGATAACATTACATACCTACAAGAATAATGAATATTAAAAATCAGTAATACTTGGGTATTTACCCAGGAGAACAAAAATCATTTTACCACAAGGACATTTGCACCAGAATGTCTATTGCATTCACAATTGGCACAACATGGAATCAACCCAAGTTCCCGTCCCCCATGAATGGATTAACAAACTGTGGTATATGTATATCATGAACTGCTAGTTAGTCACAAGAAAATATAGAGACTCTATATCTTTTGTGTTTACCTGGATGGAGTTGAAACACATTCTTCTTAATAAAGTATCATAAGAATGGAAAAGCCAATGTACTCAATATTAATGTGAAACCAATATAGAAACAACTATATGCCCACGAGAAAGAAAAACACAAGTGAGGGGGAAGTGAAGTGAGAGGAGACAGAGAAGGGAGGAGGCAGGAGGGAGAGTGATTGGTGGGATTTCACCTAAGGCACACACTGTGACGGTGTTCAGCACACCTCCTGGGGGAAGGGCTCAACTATGACTTGAACTTTACCTTTAAATGCAAACAATGTAACCTAAACATTTATACCCTCATATGAATCTGAAATTACAAACATAAAAAATAAAAGACCAGTAACACTAAGATTGGCAAGGAAATAGAACAACTAGCTGACCAGCAAAATTATAGTTATGGAATGCGTCTTGGTAGTTTCTTGTAATGTCAATGTATCACTAGCCATATCACTCAGCACTCCCATGCCTGTGTATTTACCCAAGAGGAGTGAAAGCCTCCACAGACTGGTGCAGGAATTTTCAAACAGCTTTATTCACCATGGCCCAAACCAGAAACAATGTGAATATCCACCACCAAGTGGATATCCACGAACAGGTGAATAAACCAATTTGGAGATTAACAACATAATGGAATATTACACAGCAATGAGAAGAACTATAAATACACTCAAAAACATGGTGAATAGCAAAAGCATTATGCTGAGTAAAAGAAGCCATACACACACATACACAAATACTTTGTTGCATTTATATACTTCTAGAAAAGCCAAAACTATGGTGACTGAAGCTGCTCAGGTACTGGTAGTAGAGGAAAGAGATTAACTGGAAAGGGAACGTTCGAGGGAATGAATATTTTCCTATAGTGTGGTGGCTATATCAGTGATGGCTACCTGAATAGGTATGTTTTTAAAAATGATCAACTATACATTCAGAAATAGTGAACTATACTAAATGTAAGTTATGCTTCAACTGAGAATAAATGAATGGATAAATAAAAAATATATAAGTACATAAAATTGCCTGAAAATTTTAAAAATGCCAATAAGGGTGATATTAGAAAAATGAGTGTGTATAGTCACATGACATTGAGTGCCCTAGAGGAAGAGGAAGCAGCCAGGGGAATGCATATGTCTACACACAGGGGGAGATGATGGGGATATTAAGTAGTTTGATTGAGAAAAGCCTCACATAGGTGATGGAACTTGAGCAAAGTTCCAGAAGAACTGAGGGAGAAAGCTAGGAGGCTGTGAGGGAAGCAGGAGTGAATGCCCAGAGCTGCAGCAGGTGACTCCCAGAGCAGAAGGCGCTGGCTGTAGAGGACTCAGTGTAGTCAGAGAGGAAAGAATGGATGGAGCTCTTAGAGCCACTGAAAAGACTGGAACTTTCACCCTAAGCAAAATAGAAATCCAAAAGGTAATTCTGAGGAGAGAAGTGAATGGTCTATTTCTCCTTTGTAATTTCTGTATATATCACTTCAGTACCTTTGTACTTTCTGACTTATTTTACCGAACTTGAGAGGTTGAGTTGATTTCTCTCATTTTGCACAAGGTATTTCACAGATGCTTTCTTGTTAACTCCTGCTTTTCAGGGTTAATTTCTAGTGCCTTTGTTTGTTCATTAATTTAGCAGAGAAAAGCTACTATCCATTGAAAACCCACTATATCCCAGGAGCTTTTTTTAAGTACTAGATAAGAAAACATGCTCTTCATTCTTTCCCTCTGTCATTAGCCTAATCTATTTCAGAATTTTCTTGTTTGCTTGTTTGACTTCTTATGACTTAGAGTAGCCTCTGAAAATTCTTTGAACCTAGTGATCATTAAGTGAATTTTCTTGGTTTCAAGAACATATGTGTTTGAAATATTCTTTATCTGACTATGTAAACAGCAATGATGGAGCGGCCGCAGTTGACCTTAGGATGTATGAGTCCCTTGTGTCCAGTGGAGGTTATAGGATATGATTAACTGCCACCACCACTCTATTATTGTGCCGAGGATAAACAAAATGCTCTGGACCATTATTTCTCCAAAAATAGTATCAATAGGAAGATACTAAATATGAAAAAAAAAAAAAAAAGAATTCTTATAGGAGACACCATCATTTTCAGGCAAAAAAAAATCACATAATAATAGAAACATTTGAATTAAGTAGATGAACAATAATTAACTATTGAGCCATTAATTGATGCTTTCTTCTTTCTCTGATCCTCTCCTTCTTTCTGTTACTTTTCCTACACGTATTTGCTTCTCTTCCTCCCCACTTCCTGATACTCAGGCCATTGACTGTCGAGAATATGGAGTGGTTTCTCCAAATTGTTGTTGGGATGGCTGCTGGCATCCAGGCCTGGAGAAGAGGATGTGTGAGGCTGTCCTCTAGAGAAGCCCACAATTAATCCAAGGGCCAGACCAATAATCAAGGCATAAAGATGGCCTGAAGTTAAGCAGAGATTTTTTTTTTAAGTCTGAAAAGAAGTGAGGCCTCAAAAATCTCCCAAAGCAAGAAGTCAAACTCTCAGAACATAAATTTGACCTTATACAGACGTTAGCAGTGTTGTAAAAATTTGCAGACACTAATCCATCCTATACACAGCTGCCAAATTAATCTTCTTAAAGCACACCTTCTGTATTATCACTCCCGGCTCCCACCAAGAATGATGAGTTCTGTCCTGAGCTTTAAGAAGAATCTAGTGACTGGATTAAAAACAAACTGGAGCGAATTCTGGAGAGAGAACCCTGCAAGGCAATAGAAAAGTCTCATCCTGCTGAGGACGAGGGACAAATCTGTAACCCAGGGGATGCAGGCAATTTAAAGAATTTTTTTCCACCAATTACTAAATCCGTGCCTTATAAAAAATTTTCCAGTAAAATAGCAAAGCTTTGGGGTAAAATGTGACTCTATCATTTAACATATGCACCAGATTTAAATTTGCTTTGTAGACAACCACAAGTGTGACATTTTGTACGTCTTCCCAAGTGGTATAAAATTTTAATGTGGCAAGGCTATCCTGGAAAGCTACTTATCTGTTCCTTAACAGACTACTTCTTCTAAAATTCCAAACCAAACAAATATGGCAGGATTTAATTAGAGGTTTTTTTTTCCTAAAACCAGTGTTGTTCCACAAGCTTTAATTTGCCCTCTACCAAAAACAAAAAAAAAATCTTCTCCTTAGTTGTACTCATTATACTTTTTCTCTCATGATGCCTACATTCATGGCTTCTGTTTTTTATTAGCTGTTTTGAGGTAAGTCAGAAGTGAACAGATTTCCTAGTGATGATTTCATAAGAGTAGGCTAAATCTCATAGGAAAATCACCTTAATAATAAGTAGAAACTCATTCAACGTGGATAAGCCAAGATAGAAAAATATTTACCTGTTGTCAATTGGCCCTTCATTCTTTCCTTCATTTTTTTAAATTTTTCTTTTTGCCAGAAAACTCAGCTCATATTTTTTTCCCTGCTTCTCTGCCTTCCTTTGACCATTTATTTCTTCCTCTTCTCTACCATGCTATAATCTATTACACTCTTATTTTCATCATTCATTCACATGGAGGCACTTTTTCTTTCTGCCTTCAAATGTGACTTTGATAACATTTCTCCTTAGGATCCATCCATTATTGTAATTATCACTCAATCTTCTTTCTGCCTCTGTTTCAATTTCCTTAGAGTTCACTACCTGTTC
Source organism: Arctocebus calabarensis (assembly GCA_963573935.1). NCBI lineage: Eukaryota > Metazoa > Chordata > Mammalia > Primates > Lorisidae > Arctocebus > Arctocebus calabarensis. The sequence continues at coordinate 7,399 of CAUYON010031911.1, forward strand.
ATTTTCTCTCAACTTTTTCTGATTCCTTGCTTTCACAGAAAGAATAAGGGAGAAAAGGTTTTGTTGGGTTTTTTTATTCTTTTTTGACAGAAAATCAGTTTTTGTGAGGGATTTGGAGTCCCCCTTTGATGTACAGTCAGATAGAGTGCTCTTTTGAAACTGGGTATTTTTCTGTATAAAAGTACACACACAGCTACACTTTCTTATGAAGAGAATCAAAATCTATTAAATTGGAGAATTTTTAAAGCTAAAGGAGACCTTGCAGGCCGTCTAGAGCAACCTCATTATTTTGTGGATGGGGACAAATGAAAGCCGGCAATCATTGATCTCTCTCATGAATGACGTTTTGTGTTCTGTATCACTGCTATTGTTGTCATGGTATGTTTGCTAAGTGTAACCTCAGGCTCATCCCAAGAGTTATATATTTAACTTAATTCCATATATATTTACCTTTTCAGTGCCAGTCTTGGAGGAAAAGCATAAACAATCATCATGGATGGAGCGCCTTGTATTTTTCTGTGCTTTATACCCCGTAATATCTCATTTAATCATCACATTTTGACACAGAGAGAAAATGAAACTAAGCCTCCAGGATAAGTAGTTACTTGCCAAGCATCACAAATCTATGAAAAGGCAGAGCTAGATTTTAAGACCAGGCCTATCTTAATTCAGATTCCGTTTTTGCTTTTTGTTTGTTTGCTTGTTTGCTTTAGCCTTTCAGGGTCGTCTATCAGTATAAATACAACCAAGTCGGTTTCTCAGCCAGACTCATCTCAGAGTTCCCAAACCAGATGAGAGTTTGCGCTCCCAAGTTCTGACCTTCACAGCTTTCAACTATATTTCCCCTAATTATTATAGAGAGACCATTATACCTGTGCCATGAGAGCCTGGGCAACCTCCTTATGTGGGTATAGTATATGCTTATTGAATGCATTAGTGATGATATCAATGAGAAAAAGTGGAAAAATATGACGATGACTCGGGGAGTTGATTTTAAAGTCTCCATTTTGAAGTTAATAACCATTAGTATTATTATTATTTTTAAAGATATAGCCCAATACTTATTGTACTGAAAAAAAGACTCTCCCACTGTTTTGTGACATTGGTTGCAGTGATTTTAGTTCCTTGATCATTTTTTCACATTTCTTTTTCCCACTTTCTCAGTCAGAAATGTGTGATTCATCTTTCCTGATCCAAGGATGTCTGCTACTTCTTCTTTAAAATAACAGCAATTTGCATCAGTATTAATGGCATAAAGTCCTGCTCCTCCACCTGATTATATTTTTACAGATAAAGATTAGTGAAAAAAATGTCTTCATACTTGAGGAATGCCTTGAAATAAATGGCATTCCTTGCGAAATATATGACCTATCCAAAAAAAAAAAAAAAACCCCACACAATTTAATTTTTTAGTGGTTCAACATTATTGACTACATTTCCTAATGTCTACTGTACCTTTGATACTAGATCAAAACTATTGGGATTAACAGATTTCCTTATATTTTTATTCTCATCACAGACTTTTGAATTTTCATCAATATTACTGCTTAATCTCGCACCCACATAATGCTTATACACACTGCTGAAAAAAAGACTTGCTGTCTACACAAGGACATAGCATGTCTGTTGTATCTAACTCTGCTCCAGTGGGAATTTCCTGAAGGAAGAGATTTTGTTTTGATCATTCACATGGTCCCTAGCACAGAGTAAACAGGAAAGTGTGTATTGAATTAAATCAAATGAAGTTTTCCATAGTTCTACAATCTAGCTCTGGTGCAAAATTCTCCAAGGAAAAATAGAATGAGTTTGAGAAAAAAAAAAAGGGAATATAAGAGGTCAGGCAAACCATATATACTGCTTTCCATAACTTTTAAGAACTAGAGAGGTTGAGAAGAGAACAAAAGCAGGAAAAAATAACTTTTACTCATTGAACAATTATTTCTTAGGATCTCCTGTGTGTTAGGAAATACGCTAGTGTTAGGTAGATAACGAGGATCTCCTGGCTCTTCCAGGGACAAACCTGCCACCCTGCCTTGGTGTTGCCTCAAGCAATTTCCTCACCTGGGAAAAGGATGAGGGCAGGCACTCCACCTTGCTATTGCCCCACTCTCAATTCTATCTGCTACAGCTAGAGAAGGAGAAAACCCCTTACCAGGCTGAGAATTCCCCAGCTCAGGCAAAAGAGGATTTGGAAAGTAACCTAGAGTAACCTAAGGCTAATTATCATGTCATTAGCATGAATCTACATTATGGTTCATTCCCCTCCCCAGGTAAGGCTCCACACACAGATGCAACCTTGAGAACACCTGTTGATTATTTGGTAGCGTCCCACACCTCCCAACAGCCCTACTCTGGCCAATGAAAGTAAACAACCTGAGAGTTCCCAAGGAGAGAGTAATTCCATCAGCCAGTGAGTCAGTACAGAGACCTGTTGTGTTTTATAATAAATAACTGCTCCAGCAAAATTGCTTCCTGCCTATGGTCACTCCATCACACCTGTCCTACTTGTGATTGTTTTCCAACCAAGGAGCCAAACAAAGAACCAGGAGAACAGTTTGCCAAGAGGCTGGACCTGACACTTTGGTGTTTCTAGACATTCTTTGGCTAAGGGCACAAAGAACTGTGTTAGGTTTTCATTATACTCATTTTCAAAATAGGAAACTAAGTCTTAGGGTGGTTATATAATTACTTACAGGCTATACATTTAGCAAAGGGAGGAACTTTGGGCCCAAGACTGCCTCTCTCAAAAGCCCCTGTTCTTTTCACATCACCAAGATCCTTCTGGCATACAAGGAAAGCCCATAAATGTAAATTACTCACTTTATATCAATAAACAATATAGATTCTCATACATACAAGTTATCTGAAAGTGAATTACTGAATATTGCTATATAACAAGCAACCACAGTCTGAGATACTCAATAAAACATAAATTTATTAAAGGCTTCAATCCTGCTGAGTCTGTCTTTGTCACCTCTTATAAACAGCATAATCATCAGTGAAATCTGCAGCCACTTGAAGATAAAGACTCTCCGTCGACACATGCCAGTGTTACCGCAAACCATGTCCACACACGTGTTCTACAAGGTAGACATGTCCCTAGCCTCTGTCTTTTGAAACAGGCACCACCTAGCCACTTCACCTTTCCACATGTTCTAGAAATATATGCAATAGAAGCAAACTCAGATAATACACTTTTTTCTTAGGAATAACACCCAGGTAAATAGGGCTTGTGTTGGCATGTTATAGATCAAGATTCTAGCTTAGTTTTTCTCCTCAGAGTGAATACAGATACTTCATTTTTAATTATTTGTTTTACTGAGCAAGCCTTCCTCCAAGCACGGGCTGGTGGTGAGGTGGTCTGGAGTCATGCTCTAGTTGTCCTCTGCAGCAGCCAGCCAGAGACGCAGAGGACACACAGTCCCAGAGACAGGTTCCTATAGAAGTAGAGAGTATAATATTGGGAAGCACCATGAAACATCTTCTTCTATGCTTTGATATATGTGAGGAAACTGAGAATTAAAGAGGTTAACTGAGTTGCCCAAGATTGTCGTTATTTATGTAGCACAGTTGGTCTTAGGATTCTTCCTACATCATCAAGCTGCCGGAGAGAGCTTAGGACAGTGGTCCTCAACCTTCCTAATGCTGCGATATATTTTTATTGTTACAAAGGGATCCTGACCCACAGGTTGAGAACTGCTGGCTTAGGAGAATCTGTATCTCAGATTCTAGAAACCCAAAAGGTCCAATTGGTCCAAGCAAGTTAGATGAATGTAGCCAATCTGATTCCACAGCAAGCCAAAATGATTTCTGTTAAAGCAGAAAAAAAAAGTGATAGTTTACATTAGATTTTTGATTCTCAATTTACTTCCATCCATACATAGTCTTCTTTGTGTTTTTCACTCTCTGTTAGTTTTCAATAAACCACATAGTTTTCCTGATCTACAACTCACTCATTTACTTTTTTTTTTAAATTAAATCATAGCTGTGTACATTAATGCAATCATGGAGTACAATGTGCTGGTTTCATATACAATTTGAAATACTTTCATCAAACTGGTTAAAATAGCTTTCATGGCATTTTCTTAGTTATTGTGTTCGGATATTTATATTCTGCATTTAGTAAGTTTCACCCGTACCCTTCTAAGATGTACTGTAGGTGTGGACCCACTAATTACCCTCCCTCCACCTATCCTCCCCCCTCCCTATCCCTCCCTTGCCCCTTTCCCCATATTCTCGTGCTGTAGTTGGGTTATAGCTTTCATATGAAATCAATAAATTAGTTTTATAGTAGGGCTGAGTACATTAGATACTTTTTCTTCTATTCTTGAGATCCTTTGCTAAGAAGAATATTTTCCAGCTCCAAAAATGTGCACTCCCTATTTGGTTTCCCAAATGTACTAAGGAATGCAGAGAAGAAACTTGTCTCCAAAGAACTAAATCTGGGCTTCTAGACACCTCCAAAATTATCATCACCATCAGATCAACCAATGGAACTGTTAATTCTGCTTACTTGAATATCTCTCAATAATGCTGACTTAATCTATTAAATAAATAACATATCACAAAGTGCATCTTATATGTATTTTTCAAATATACCTGGGGATGAAAATGGACTGTATCAACCATGTGTGTATCAAACAACCAAGCCGTGTTTGTCTATCATGCACTCCCCAGGTTCATCTTCCATTCTTCTCTTAAATATACATTCTGTAAGAGTTGTAGGTTGTAAGTTGTAAGTTACGTTACTTTAAATTGATATTTTCATGTCTCTCGAAAGCAATTTAAAGATCTTCCCTTCCTCATGTGTGTTCATCCTGCCTGCCTCATTCCAACTTTTTCGCATTCTTCCAAAATCCATTCCCTTTATCCTACTTCTTTCTTCACATTTGTGCTCCTTCCCATGTCCTGTCTGAGCTGAAAGGCCAATCTTTTCAAATAGTAAAATCCTATCCGAATGCTAGAGAGCAACGGAAGACGGCTTTCTCTTCTACAGCCTTTCTCAAACTCTCAATACTCAGAAATTTCTCTCTCTTTACAATGCTGGTGGCACTTATTACTTTCTCTTAATTAACACTCAGGAAATTCTACCTGAATTCCACAGAGACAGGGAACACAGCCCTGAGAATATATATCGGCCTTTGACATCAATGACAACATCTTGGAGAGTATCATTACCATGGTTTTTGCCTTTAGAGTGAACAGTAATGTGACACATTAACCCAATAAAACAGACTCAGAGAAGGGAAAAAGTAGCCATTTGGTAACAAGAGTGGCAGTTCAGAGGAAAGGAAGGTGCTGTAGGCAGAAATGTGATGTTCAGCCTGGACTCCTCCCGTGTTGTCATCACTGCCCTATTAACCAATGTAACAATTACTTCTGCTAACTTAATGTCTCTCAAATCCAAATCCAGGACTCTTGCTCACTGGCAACTACATCACTCATTTCTTCATTCAAAAAATATTTACTAATTGGTACCACATCTATGGTGCATCTTACAAGGGTACATGTGAAATTTACTAGGTGTACAATATAAATGTCTTAACACAATAACTAAGAAAATGCCGTGAAGGCTATGTTAACCAGTTTGGTGAAAACATTTCAAATTGTATGTAAAACCAGCACATTGTATCCCATGATTGCATTAATGTACACAGCTATGATTTATTAAAAAAAAAAGTACTTACTGAGTTCCTGCTATGTGCCAGATACTGTTCTAATTTGAGGGATACATGCTGAAGTTTGTTATCTTATAATTTAAAGAAAGAAAACATAAAAAGTAAAAATGACAATTGAGTTGTACTATATATGTTAGGTAATAATCTCTTATTTGTTTGCTTGTTTGTTTGTTTGTTTGAGACAGAGTCTTACTTTGTCACCCTCAGTAGAGTGTTGTGGCATCAGAGTTCACAGTAACCTCAAATTCTTGGATTCAAGAGATCCTCTCACTTCAGCCTCCTCAGTAGCTGGAACTACAGGTGTCCACCAGAACACCCGGCTGTTTTTAGAGACAGGGTCTCACTCTTGCTTGGTTTGGTCTCTAATTCCTGAGCTAAGGCAATCCACCCATCTTGGCCTCCCAGAGTGATAGGATTACAGGCGTGAGCCAATGTACCCGGCTCAGAAGGTAACAATTTCAAAGGAGAAAGACACATCAAGGAAGAGAACTGGCGGTGGCTGAGTTTCACTTTAGCTAGAATCATTAGGTGAAAACCTCACCATAAAGCACTATTTGGGCACATATTTGAGGAAGACGGGAGATAGGTCAGAAAGATAAGTGATTAAATTATCCTATCCTAGAGAAAAGAAACAGCAAATACCAAGGGTCTGTACTGGGGACAAGACTGTCAGATGTGAAAAGCAACTCGAAATGGAGAGGTGATAAGGTGGGGGGGTGAAATCAGAGAGGGAAGGGTGGGGGCACCACCAGCAGAGCACTGACTTTTCCTCTGAAGGAGACAAAGATCCATCTGAAGACTTTTAGCTGAGAAAAGCATGATGAAAAATAAATATCATTTGAAGACACCGCAGAGTCCAAAAGGAAGTGGAAATTTTAGGGACATATTTAAAAATAGAAGAAAGTTTCATAGATAGCTTGGCAGTGAGGACCCTTTTCCCCGAGGGGCTAAAGTGTTACCTACGAGGACATTTCTGGGAGGGTGAGAAACTGGGCAGAGTTCACCATAGGTATAGAGGGCCAAGGGACAAAAACTGGAATTTTGATGGAGTGGGGGCTGCCAAATGCCTAATGTCTGGATTGGAAAGAGGAAAAGTCTAATTTACATTTGTAATATATTAATATGTAAAATTGGATGATATTGATAGAATAGTCATAAAAAGAACAGTAAAAGGTTGTAAAACTACCAGGCTGATTGAAGGAGAAAATTGCAATAATTTAAAAAAAAAAAGTTAATACAAGAAAAAATCAGCAAAGGAGTGATAAAGAAAACACATTTAAGCAAATACCGAGATGGTAGGTCCTAAATCACATGTGTCAGCAATTAATGTCACAGTAATTACATGGCATGTATAATAAATAAATTACCTAATTAAACAATGAAAGTTAGGAGATTTAATTTTTTTAAAGGCAGCTATACTTGGCCTAAAAGAGATATTTTTATAAATTAGAATACAAAGGCATTAAAAGTAAAAGGAGAGAAATATGTACTCTCCACTTACTGATTTATCATCTCTCAGTTCTAAAAACTCCTTTCTCTATTCTGCTCTGTGATCCTGCGGCTAGGACATGGCACCCTTCACTTTCAGACTGAAATCCTGCCAGGTTTCTTGATGTGCCCTTTGGAATTTAGAAGAATTTGGAAGCTAGAGGAAGGGAGAAAGGACTTACTTTATTCTTGTTTCTATTGAGAATGGTCACTTTTCAGTGGCCCCGGTCATGCAGGCCAAACCTATCAGCCTCCCAGGGCCACCTTCATCATGGTACTTCAGTGGCACAAGAGGCAGCTGCACGGAGCTGGGTCTTTGGCGGTCTGACAGCTCTGCAGAGCCACCTCTCATGCTGAGAGGCACTCTCTTTGTAAAGATCTTAGCAGCGACTCCACAAGGCTCCTTCCTTGACCTCAACTCTTTTCTTTGTTCTCACAGGTTAGGGGTAGTTGCTGCTCCTTCTAGTTTTCACCTCTCAGTTTTCTCAGTATTCCTGTGTGGCGCCTTCACCTCTCCAAACCCATGTAACCACTCCTCTTTATTAAATCTCTTGCTGGAAAGAGCTAATCTGGTTTTTATCTTCCTGTTTGGAAACCTGGTGCCCCATGCAAACACTAACCAAAGCAGGCCCACAGAGCTACGGTAATAACAGATAAGAGCCACATAAGTGAGAAAGCCCTACTAGAAACAGAGAGAGAGGGTTCATAATGGTAATACACTAGGGAAATATTCCAATTCTAAATATATTCTGTGTACCTGATGATGGCCCCTAAAATTTACAAAGCAAAACAGAACTGAAGCGAGAACTAGGCAGACCCATAATTATCGTGGGAGGTTTTAAACCTCTTTCAGGAACTGACAGAATAGTCAGACAAAAATAAAGAGGAAGACGAATTGAGCAAAACAAGTTCTGAGTGGCAGTGTTCAGAGGGAAAGCTGTGGGGGAACAATGTCTGGGCAAGAGATGGAGGGGCAAAGGATTAGGGATGTGCTGGCTGACGGAGGCTCAGAGAAGTCGCTGTGCTCTGGGCATATGTTGAAGGCTGACATGGAATGCAGGCTGTAAAAGAAAGAAAGAAAGAGCTAAAGATTACACCTGGCACGGAAAGGGTGGAATCAGCATGAACTGAGATAAGGAGTTCAGTTTAAACTTTTGCATTTGAAATGTCTCTGATTTCTATATCTACCACCTTTCCACCACTCAGCCACTTGCTCATTCCACTTCAAAGTGGAGCCGCCCGCCATTTCCGGGTTTCTCCGGTTGTAGCCTCTGCTAAACTCTATCTTCATCTGTCATCCCTCTTTCCTCCCTCCTGTTCCTGCTATTCTGACCTAATCATGGACTTCCAGAGTCCTTTTTCCTTCAAGGCCCTTCTTGTTACTTACAATAGCTCCCCTTTCTTCACCTGACTACCTGGAATCGACTTTCAGCCAAATAATCTTATGCCGCAGGAATCCTTTCTGAAGACCACACGCCTTGCCTCCTGTGCTGCCTTGTGCACACGACCACCACCCTCATGTTTGCCACTGTTGCTGTCACTTACTATACAGTATTCTAATTGTTTACCTTCTTCTGTGTTTCTCCTACAAACCCAAGTAACAGGAGGCCCATATGGACACTTGCTGTGATAGTGTCTGATACACCGCCCAGTGCCATTTAAATAAACAAATTGTCTATGTAAGGCACAAAAACTATAATTGTGAAGACATATGGGTCTCTGGAGATCAGAAAAACATGGCTTTAAAAATCTCTTTTGTGCATCATGGACATTTAATTTTTAAGATATAATGTTTTCGTGCAGCAATTGGGAGAAAAGATAAAGAGAAAACCATTCTGAGGGTACAGTGTGATCCCACCGAAAGCCTAGGCTGCACATTCGCTTTGAGACGAGTGCACCCAATATTATCACTACCGTACCATATGCAGATTCCTTGTGATTCACACTGAAAACACATAATGTAACATCTTTCGTTTCCCTTCTGGTTTTAGTGATGTGTAATTTTTTACTTGCAAGCATATGAAAATAAGCAAGCTAATTATAAATAACATTGTTGGAAGCTTTCTTCCTGAAGATAAATAAAGGATCTCACTGTCAAATGGAGTTCAAAAAAATAAAGCTTCCTTTCCTGACACTGTTGGCTTTTGAAGTTGCTCGAATGTAGCACTTCAAGGATGCAGGGCGCTTTGACATTTTAAGTCACTGCGATCTTGTCTTCTTGGCCACTGCCTCAAAATCTTCCCATCTGGCCTTCAAACCCACTTCATCTTACCTAGGATAAGGCTTGCCAACTAAATTCCAGCCAGCTAGCCAATTTTTCTCAGATTCAGAGCAGCAGTTAACTACCTACTTTATATGTGAGAAAAAAAATCTAAAACCAAACAAACTGAAGCAGACACTGAAGAAACAGACGATCACATCTAAGAGTCCTAGATTTGGGGGGGAAAAAAAAACAAACAAACTTGGAATTAAACTTATCCCCCCCCAAAAAAAGACTTTCAAGCCTGATATTTTAATGTTTTTTTTACTTAACTCATAACTCTAATGATGTATCTGGAGAGGAAAGAGCAACAGATTTCACCCAGAAATTAGACATAAATTTTTTTGAAAGCACATGTGGCTATGTTTGATAATTATTTTATATTTTTGTACATAATTTTAAGAACAAATAAATAAACTGTATCACTCTAATCAGTATATGCTGTTACGTCAACCACTCCAAGTAAGAAACACACGATTAGCAGAGGCGTTCTCAATTGCTCCCATTATTTCAAACACCTACAAAATCCAGCATTCCTTTGATGTTATGTACAGCTTTGTGTGAGATAGTTCCATGGGGGCAAGGGGAGAAAAACAGGCAACAGGAGTTCTAATTGAAGAAGTCCATCTCACAAGAATCAATAATAAGAGGAAAAACAGGTGTGTTGCTAAGCAAAGCATTTTTTCCACTGCCCTATTCGTGCCCTTTTCAAACATCTCATTTATGAGTCCAAAGCAGCTGTCACTGCACTCTTTTGCAAGCCAGCGCTCAGCTATTTATGTTCTTCCTGCTCTTTAGAGCTCTCTCTGTCGTTGGGGATATTTTTTTTCTCCTTAGCACATGAGAAGCATAATACTGATATGTAACACTCATTAATTGCAACATAAGGATCTTTAATTTTATATATGGATTATTCCAGCAATATGCACTATTTCTTATTGAAAGAAGAGAAGTTTAGGAAAAGACTTACAATCACCATAAGTGGGAGGATATAGGCTGGTTAACATAAAATTTGTGCACAAGGCAAGAAGGATGGCAGTAGGAATTTATTAATGTTTGTCCTAATGAACCTTTAGAGGAACCTGAGGGAGGAGACATGGAGAAGTAATGATCAAGAAAGAGAGGCTAGTACTAAGCATCCCTCCGTGTGGCCCAAGAATTCTCTGTGCTCACATAAGCATAGGTCAAGTTTCCTTTTAATTTGTTTTATAATTTTTTACCTTTCAAAATATTGTTAAAGGATCACCTATAATAAACAGTTTGGCCATTCTCAACTTTTTGCAGTAAGGTGACTACACATATTACCCAAATAAATTGTAGAAATAAAATTTACGATTATAGATAGATATTTTTGGATACGCTATTTTTTTTAATCAACAATCATTATTCCATTAAGAAAAGTTTTAGAAGCAACATAAAAGCATTCTAACCCCCAGGGGTTATTATCAATTCTGGTGTTTCAGTCAAAAGCAATGCTTGTTAGAATTATTAATTTTATGCAAAAAATAATTTTAAATCCATGGGGGAAAAAAAAAAGATCTTAGCTACTGACTTCAAAATTTGACTTGCCTGTGTTCTGAATTAAACACTTGAGGCAAGTTACTCTAAGGCCTAGGAAAGCAATACACGATCAGACCCATCATTTTATTATGCCAACTACCTCAGAGATCAATAGGTCAGTCCTGGGACTGTTTGCCTTATTTTGCAGAGAGGCGAAACCTCTTAACTGAATCCTACACTTAATCATCTCCAAATCCCAAGCTATTTCGTCTGATCCCTGTTTCGATTTAAAATAAAATTCATTTTCTGGTGTTCTGTGTGAGTTTGCTCCAGGCTTGACTCAGAGATTTACGAATAGCATTTACTGTTTGCTTGCTGACCACTTCAGCGGGTTTGATCCCCGTGGGTGATTTCCATGCGGCTGCATGTGTTGGGAGGTGGGGAGGAGGCAGACTGGCAAATGATTTCTTGCAGTAAAACATAGCACCCTCACTCCGGAAGCCAAAGCAAATATTTTGAAGAAGAAGTAACCTCTTGGATTCGACTAGCACATTTGATATGAGATTAGAAAGATGCTGTGCAAACTTCCACTGTTCCCAATGTTCCTGCTACATTCTACTCCCGGAAAAAGAAACCCCTTTCTCGGGAATGAAATGTGATGGTGGTGATATCCACGGTTTTTGTTTTTTCTTTTGTTTTGTTTTTTGAACAGCGTGCCATCTAATTTTTGCTAAAAGTAAGTTTTTTCTCTCAGCTGGAAGTTTTCAGAAATGGAGAATGGTGGTGGCATTCCCCAATCAAAAAATGCCCTGGGGTATTTATTTCACTGACAGAATGAGAAAAAGAAGAGTATCTGAGGGAACTAGGGCTGTGCCACAGTCAAGGAAGCTGAGCATTCGCCTGCAATACCCTGCTGGAACAAACCGCCCTTCAGTCCCTGAAGTTGAATGCTCTCTGAAATTGCCAACATTGACGATCACACCTCACTTCCTAAAAGCTTCCCGCATCCTCACTTTCTGAAGCTGACCATTCCCTGTTACTTTTCTTACCACTATAGCAGTCCACCTCTCAAACTCTTTCCATAATGGAATATTTCCCAAAGTGTTATGCACTTCCACAAGAATCTCCTGGGTACTAATCAAAAACCCTGAACATAAAGTATGAAAAGATGTATTTTCTCATGCCACCTAAGTGAGATGTTTATACCCAGGAAAGTTCTTGCCTCCTATGTTTCAATCACTTCTACGACACTTGCATATATGATGGTTTCTTTCAACCACCACTTTCATATTTATGAACCACAAATATTTCTCCCCAACCTAAAACATTTTCTCGGTCGCCAGATCCACTTTATCAACATTCTCTATGTATCTCCACTTCTGTGTCCCTTGTATGTCCCACAGCAATTGCAATCCCACACCACACACACAATTTATAAAGCATTTGTTCATGATTGACAATTCTTACTTCAGATGCCAGCAGCAATATCTACCCATTTCCCTCATTCACAAACTGAACAGCAATTCTAGTCTCTTCTTCACTTCATTACATTACATACCAGTTAATTCAGTCTTTAACTACAAATATTTATTTGTGTGTCTTAGTTTTGAACTTCATGATTTTTATTTGGATTACCGAACAGTCTTCCTAACTGGTCTCCTAGCTTTGAGCAAGAGACATCATAATACAGTAGGGGAAAAAAAAATAAGATGCACTTCTTCTTGTATGGCCTTGAGCAGGCAATTTAATTTTCTTCCACCTACAGTAATAACTATGGAAGTAGTTCAGCAGGTAAAGCAGCTAGAAGACCTGGAAAAAATTAGCATGAAATACTTGCTACGTTGACTTCTTCAGGTGGACAAACCTTCACTGTTTTCAAAATGATCCCCCTAAAATGCAAATTTTACCATGCACAATTCACACGTGGCCCTGTCATTCACCTGCTCATAGACATCCAGTGACTGCTCAGACAAAGCTGAAAATCGGTAACATGGCATTCAAGGCCTCCGTGTTTTGCTCCCCTTGACATTTTCCTCAGGCACCCATGACCCATCTTTACACCAATTATGTCTCGAATGCCATCACTAATTTGAGAATTAGTTCAATCAAGCAAAGGACAGTAAATTCACTTGTGCATGGTAAAGGTTATCTTTGTTGTCTGCTACCCCCAATCAGCCACTAAAAAGAAGAGCCAGTCCTGGCTCATACCCGAAGGGACACATACCACACTTCTTTGTAATTAATCCCAAGTAATGATCTGCCTTATGTAAAAAATGCATCTGAATATCCAGGGCTGATTTTACACATAATTTGCAGACTCTCTCAGTGACAGGAATAGCAGTGTGAATTTACAGCCAGGTTTTCTAAACCATTATCAGTCCTCTAATGACAAAATACTGTCTCCAGCACTGCAGCCTTCATCAGCGTTTTGTTTATTCATTTTGCCCACATTAGGACCTAGCAATAAAACCCAACTCTCCTTTGTAATGTACCCACAGTGCCTATTCACAAAAATGCTAGCTCTAGGGTAGAAGAGAACCTTTACAGGAAAAGGTTCTGTTGCTGGAATTTGTCTCCAAAAGAACTCCCGAAATTCTTTTGTAGCTAAACAGACTACTGTTAGAAGATTAGCGCTGAAAGCCCCGTGAGTCTGCATACCTCTCTCATTCCCAGGGTTACGGGAGTATTACATGGAGCCAGCTTGTTGAACCTTCTCCCCCATGTGACATGTAACCCTTCTTTGTCATTCTGAGATAGAAAAGATAGGCTAACATAAAAATCGGGCAGGACCAACTTTTCCTATGACAGTTTGTCTTTTTAAAAATACCCCTGCTCATTCATTTAAATTAAAGAGGGGATCAGATGAGACTAAATATAATACTTCCTTATGGGAAGTATGGAAATTGTTATATTTAAAGGAATGCTAAATTGGCCTCCAAAGAGATTCTGATCACATATATGTTTTCTTTCAAGGGCGTTGTAATCATAAATGCATGCAGCCCATTTGTTTATTGATAATAAATGTATTCAATAAACTGTCTTCCACAGACAAATAGAAGTGTAGATGGATTCTTGCGATATCACTGTATCCAAATGCTTAGTTTCACAAAACATTATTAATATTTCATGCAGCAATATAAGATTTCTGAAATATTAATCTGTGCAGTGGGCATTTCCCCTTCTCTCACCTTCACCCCATTCCTCCATGAAAACTTCCAGGTTATTTTCTGCTTCTTTCCTCAAAGGAAGAATGTAAGGAAGCAGAAGTCCAAGAAAGGGGGCATTTTAATATCTTCCTGAGTTTTGGGGTTGAACAAATTCCTTAGGGGAATAAGGAAGCAAAGATAAAATATTGGGGGTGAAATATTTTCAAATTTTAAAGATTTGAAAAGTGGAGGCTATGGGAGACAAGAAGGGAAAGAAACATAGAGGAAAAAATTAATGACAACATAAATAAATATGAGTCCTAGATGAAGAAATTCTGAAGCCTGTCTCCCCCAGGGAATCAGCAGCACTAGAAATGCGTGTGGAACAAAGAAAGTGTCTTCCCTAGGAAGACGTGTCGCAATATAACAGGGGTGGGTGATGGATCTCGCTAGACTGGGCCATATGTTACTAACAAGTCATGAGAATAGTGGAATGATTTTTATGTCCCCAGCTACGACTGAGAGAAGCAAAGATGCTGCCAGTATTTAAATATTTCAGGAAGATAGGGCCAAGGTACAACTCAGTGTGATCTTCAGGAATCAGAGATCAAGGTTCAAATTGGACAACCAGCCTATCACTGGATCTTTACATAGATAAATGATATCTGTTTTTCATTACTCGATCTCATGGAATTCTTTTAAACCACCATGATCCTTATTCCCAGAATTTATCTTGGGCATAGGGCTCTGGAATTAACCAAGATTAAATTTTTCCCACTGCAGTGAAGTGAATGTTTGAGATAAAAATTAGGCTGAATTAAGGGGGGAAATATAGAGCTATTTTTTACACATGTGTGTTTGCAATCCTTACAGCTTCATTATAAATTATCCATTCATGAGAATATATCTACCATTCTAATCTTTGTTAGAAGTCATTACCGTAATGGTTCCATGTACATTATTTGTCATCATGGCCTAAATATTTATTGACCATATACTTTGTACAGGACATTGTGGTTATGTTGAATTAGATTACATGAATGCTAAATTTTATATAGTAAAATGTGTTTCTAATTTTTTAGGAGATTTAGGGAGAGGACACCCTAACAACATAGAAATGAATAAAGATTTTTTTTCTTTTTATTTTATTTTATTTTTATTTATTTTTTCCAGTGGTAAGACAATTAGTTTACAGAAAAGAATACAGAAAACACTAAAGCTCCTGGTAGAGAGAGAAAGAACTCAAGTGGGGAGAGAAAAGCTCTCTCCGTTTCTCTCCCAGTATTTCCCCGTCTCCCCCTTTAGGCTTTTAGTCTTGGGGTACATATAGGTGTATGGGTTCCTTGGCCAGGAAAGGAATGAATACAGTCCCTTCCGCTGGGGGCAAGGTGAATGAAGGTATTGATGAACGAAGACAGTCCCTTCTGCGGGGGGTTGAATGAATGTATCAATGAATGGACACAATCCATTCATGGAATTGAGGCCTAGGAAACTCACAAGAAATTACCCTAGGCATAGGAAATGGGGGTTCCACATTTAGTCCTAAGTGTAAAGTGAAGGAGACACCAAGGCACAGGTGTCTCCTCGGCAGTTGTCCGGCCTTTTTGGCTATTGGAGCTATCTGTGGGGGTTGGAGGTCCCCCTCCTTGCCTGTCATCCCACCTGCTGGCTCTTCAGCTGGCTGCCGCAGCACCGTCACCGCCAGAGAGCAGGCGGCAGGTCCGTCAGCTCTGCTGAGCTGGCTAGGGCGCCAAATGTCCTGCATCAATTCTCCCTCTCCAAGTAGAAACTCTAACTGCTGTTAGGGGAAAAGGGCGAAGAGATTAATGAAGAAATCTGTAAGTCTATTATAATACCTTTCTTACTATGTATGAGGGGGACATATGGCCAGCTCAAATTGCTTCAGATGATGAGTGTTGAAATAAACACAAAAGCAGCATTACCAAAGATCAAGAAACTATAATACAGTACTCGTGGAGTTCAGCCAATTGATGTGATTTTCACATCTATATATACTTGGAACTTTTAGAAATACTGGAAGTGTTTCAAAGTTTGAACCACTTATTAAGCTACCAAAAAATACTCCAGTGAAGTTCCACTTCAGAGCTGATAATTAGAATGATACTGCACCTTAGATCACGCTGCTACTCTCTGTCTCAGTGTTCTCAGATACTTCGAGATGTTCACTGTGTTAAGAATGAACAAAAAGCTCAGGAAGGCTGCTCAGTTTGCAAGAACGACTCACAAAGGCTGCCTTCTCTTTTTAACGTCAGATTCTTTTCTTCCAAAAGGGGGGAAAAGATCTATTTGACACATTTCTCAAGGATTCTTTTATTCTGTCACTTCTCAAGCAGAGAGTATAAAAAACACCTTTCCTCTTCCCCAGTAATATATTTTCTGATTTTTCTATCAACCCAGCAACTCTGAAAATCTGCTCAAAGTCATTTTAGTGCACTCAACATAGGAAACTATATTTTTCTCCAAAAAATACTTTTAAAAGCTCATCTCACTCTGAAAACTTATATTACACATATATATATCTGCCTATTTTACATATGTATGTGTATATACATACATATTTTTGATATAAAATCTCTAGGAACAGATATTTTAAATGTAAAACAAGGAGGACTGTTGAAGAGAGGCTGGGGTGTGAGAACATAAAAGGAAAGACTGTATCCGAAATTATATGTGTTGCCAGACATTTGTACAACATCGAAGAGCATAAAATCCAAATTTTAAAATGAGAGCTTCATATTCACCAGATAATATATCCAAACCAGAGTAATATTTAAGGCTTACAGTTAGGAACAGTTTAGTTAACATCACAGCCTAAAATTTCTCTAGCACAAAGAATAAAATGTGATGCTCCAGTGAAATATTAACTGCAGCATATTAATCATCTTATGTGGATATTTTTCTGGTACAAAGCAATCAACAAGGAGTAGTGAAGGGGATTGAAAAAATGGAAGCAATAAAAATTCAGAAGTTTGCTATAAAGGAGAAAATACTTTTAAGTTCACTGGTAAAAGAGCATGGTAGATTTTAAAAGAATGTAGAAAATCAACACACTCTGTATGTAGATCATTAAAGGTCAATGTCATGGAAGAATACTAGAGCCTGTCGACTATTTCCAAAGTTCTATTTTTTTTACTGTTTTTGTAACCAATATAATCAATATATCTGTGCCAAGATTCAAATTTTGATTAGCTTTATTCCTTTTAACAGGATGATACCTAAAATCCTATTCACCTCCAATAAATGTCCTACTAATTACTGAAATGGGGGTTATGTCAATAGGATAGAATTTGTAAAAATACTGTATATTTTACAAAACAGAAATAATTTCCAATGTTCAGTTTTCTCTCCATTCATGAATATGGACTTGTTATAATATACAATTCAAAAAATATTATTTACAACTCACACAGTCTAAATGATATTGGGGAAAACCCTTTAATCCTCTCTAATTTTTAAGTAAATTCACAAGGTTCAATACGTTCAAATGTTGTCCTTACAAATTGCTCTTTAATTGCATGACTAATTTTAAACCGAATGGCAAAGAAAACACAGAAGTGAGTCAAGAATTTAACACTAGTAAAGTTGTCCTCCATTCTATAAAACTCAGAAATGCCACTGGACCTTCTTCCACAAAAACTGTGTACCTAGAGCAAGTGGATCAAGGTGCCTGAATAGACACATCCAGAGATCACACAAACACCAAATTCAACAATGATCCACACAAGCAAGAACCTTCAGAAGAACCAAAAATCAGAGAGATCACATTACTGCGTTTTAACATTATATCTGGGAAGAGAGCAGAAAAGACGATCTTCCATGAACTCTGACATGCCTCCCCCATTCCCTGGGAGTGTCACACCAGCATACCAAGTTGAAAAGAGAACATGAATGCCCAGAGACATGGACAGGAAAGGGATTGTAAGACTTTGCATTGAAACTCAGGGCCACCCTGGAAGAAGAGAACACAGCACAGGGCAGAATTGCGTCAGGACCTGTGGAAGGAGCATTTAGACCAGCCCTCCAGGGAGAAATCTTCTGCCCCCAACTATAAATTCCGGTTAGGCCCATCACAGCTACAAAAAGCATCCTGGGGCTTAAATTGATGAGGAAGTAAGTCACAAAGGCTTTAGTTCCTGGGCAATTCCTGAAGCTATACCAGCTCAGAGCAAATGGAATTGGGGTGCACGTGATGCAGTGAAACACCAGCAAAAGTGACCAACCAAGGGCCTGAGTCACCCTTCCCCAACTCCAGCAGCCCAACCCAGAAAGTAAGAGAGAGAAGGAGAGTTTCTAAATGCCCATTCAGGAAATTCTCCTGTATCTTACTCCAATTCACCAAGGCTGTCCTACAAAGAGTCTGTCGGGGTCATTACTGGGCTTGAGGCACCCATGTTGACACATCTGCAGTGACCAAAGACATAGATTACAACACTCAATTCCCTTTGAATAACTACAAAGCCTTCTGAAGAAGGATGGGTTAAAATAAGCCCAGTCTGCAAAGATTACAATGAATATCTGATTTTTCAATGGGCAGGATTGTTAAAGAATATCTACAAGCATCAAGAACACCCAGGAAAACATGACCTCATCAAACAAACTATATAATGTACCAGTAACCAATTCTGGAGTGATGAGGATATGTGACCGTTCAGACAAAGAATTCAAAATATTTGTACTGAAGAAGATGTACTGCACTTTAAGACAATTAGAGAAGGAATTCAGAAGCCTATTAAGGAAATTTAACAAAGAAATTGAATTAATAAAAATCAAGTAGAAATTCTGGACCTTAAGAATTCAATTAGCACACTGAGACACAGAGTCTGTAAATGGCAGAAATGACCAAGACCAAGCAGAAGAAAAAAGTATGTGGATGCAAATAAGCTATTCAAAAATATACTGTCAGGAGATAAAAAAGAAGACAGAATAGAAAATAATGAAGCGTGCTTATTAAATCTAGAAAATAGCCTCAAAAAGCCATTTGGTATTAGTATTAGCTTCAGAGAGGAGGTAGAGAGACAGATTGGGGTAGAAAGTATATTCAAATAAATAATATCGGAGAAGTTTCCAAATCTAGAGAAATATTCCAATACTCAGTACAAGAACATCATTGAACACAAAGCAAATTCAACCCAAACAAGACTACCTCAAGGCATTTAATAGTCAAGCGACCAAAGGTCACAGGTAAAGAAAAGGTCTTAATGAAAGCAAGGAAAAAAAGAACATATAAAGGAATTCTGATGTGTCTGACAGCAGACTTCTCAGTGGGAACCTTACAGGCAAAAGTGGCATGACATACATATTTAAAATGCCAAATTAATATAACTCACCCTGGAATATTATATCCTGCAAAAATATCACTCAGCTATGAAAGAGAAATAAAGACTTTCCCAGATAAACTAAATCTGAGGAATTTCATCAACTCTAGACCAGTCTTAGAAGAAATGCTAAAAGTTCTTTAATCTCAATGAAGAGAACATTAACAAACAACAAATCATGTGAAGGTATACAACTAAAAGGTAACAGTAAGCATACAAATACAAAATTGCTGTAATTGTGGCGTATAAACCACTTGTATCTTGAGGAGTAAGACTAAAAATCAAATCCATCCAAGAATAACTACAACAACTATTTGAAATATGTGTAATATAAAAAGATATGCATGAAAACACAAAAAGTTAAATAGCAGGGAGGGAGTCAAAAAACAGGATTTCTGCTAGATTTCTTTCTTTTTTTTTTTTTTTTTTGGTTTATTTGTAAGTACAGATTTCATATGTTTAAAATAATTGGCTAAAAATGTTTTCCACAAATAGTAGTATAAACTCAAATTGAAAAAAACAACAGAGCTGGGCATGGTGGCTCATGCCTGTAATCTTAGCACTCTGGGAGGCTGAAGCAGATGGGTCGCTTGAGCTCAGGAGGTCAGACAAGCCTGAACAAGAGCAAGACCCTCATCTCTACTGAAAGTAGAGAAACTGGCCAGGTGTTGTGGCAGGTGCCTGTAGTCCCAGCTACTTAGGAAGCCGAGGCAAGAGGATTGCTCAAGCCCCAAAATTTGAGGTTCCTGTGGGCTATGATGCCAAAGCCCTCTACCAGGGCAATAGAATGAGACTCTGTCTCAAGATATTAATTAATTAATTAATTTAATTAAAACCAATAAATTAAAACACACTACCAGAGAAAATCACTTTTAACAAATGAATACAGGAAAAGAGGACCACAAAACAACCAGAAATCAAATAATAAGATGGCAGTAGTAAATCTTTACCTATCAATGATAAGATTAAATGGGAATAAACTAAACTCTCCAATCAAAAGACAGTGATTGAATAGACTAAAAAACAAAAGTTAGTTATACATTATCTATAAGAAATACACTTCATTTATAAACACTTTCATTGACTGAAAATAGAGGAATGAAAAAAGACAAAAACTGTGCAAAGAGACAAAGAAGATTATTACATAAAATATAGTAATTTATTCAGCAAGAGCTTATACAAATATAAATATGTTTAACATATATATCCAACACTGGAACACCCAGGTATTAAAGCAAATATTATCAGAGAGACAGATAGACACCAACACAATAATTATGGAAGACCTCAAGACTCCACTTTCAGTATGGGACAGATCATCTAGATAGAAAATCAACAAAGCAACATTGGACTTAACCTGTATAAACAGATAAAGAAATTGTGGAACATATAAACAATGGAATTGTATATAGCCATGAAAAAGAATGGGACCCTGCCATTTGCAACGACTTGGATGGAACTGGAAAACATTAAGTTAAATGAAATAAGACAATTACAGAAAGACATGTATTATATGATCTCACTCATATATGGGAGCTAAATATTAAAAACAACTGGTCTCATAGAGACAGAGAGTAGAATGATGGTTACCAGAAGTAGGAAAGGATAGCAGAGGGAGGGGGGAATAAACTGAAGATGGTTAATGAGTGAACAACTATACTTTGATACATAGAATGAACAATATTTGGTAACACAACAAAGTGACTATAATCAAAAATAAATGAGAGTATACTTTAAAATAACTAAAAGAGTGGAATTAGGATGTTCCTAGCACAAAGAAATGATAAATGTCTGAGGTGTTGTATACCCCAATTACCCTGATTTCATTAATTCATATTATATCTCTATATCAATGTATCTCATGTACCCTAAAAGGATATACAACTACTATGTACCGGCAATAATTTAAAAAGTTCCAATACTACATAAGAATTTAACATTAAAAAATGAACTATCAAAATCTACCACTTGCATGAGTGATAATCTGTCTAAAAATCTATTAAGATCTTTTGGTTTAGACCTATTATAAAGAATATATAACCCCTTCAAAACTTCCCAAATACAATCACACAATTATTTTGAAAGATAACGTAACACTAAAATCTTATTACTCAAATCATAAGAAAAGAAAAACTCAAAGCAAAGAAAAATAGATAACATGGCTATATCATTAATTTAAAAAGTGCATGTAAAATAGAAAATTAAAAATAAATTTCTTAACTTGCCACTGGCAAATTAATTATATAAAAGAAGTGTATTAGTCACCTACCCATTTACACTAACACTTTCTTTAGGTACATAGTAGAAATAATACTCATATATATTTCGAAGCAAGAAACAGAGGAATTTTTTTCTTTAAAACAAAATCTCACTATGTCACCCTCAGTAGAGTGCTGTGGCATCATAGCTAACACCAACCTCAAACTCCTGGACTTAAGCAATTCTCTTGCCTCAGCCTTCCAGTAGCTGAGACTATAGGCACCTGCCACAATGCCTGACTATTTTTTTTTGTTGTGGTTGTCATTGTTGTTTAGCAGGCCCGAGCTGGGTTCAAACCCTCCACCTTTCGTGTATGTGGGTGACTCCGTAACCACTATGCTAGGGCTCCGAACCCAAACAGAAGAGTTTTAAATCAATGTTTTTAACAAAAGGCTATACTTTAAATTACAATGTTTTTGAGTTATTTTCCTAATTTAAATCAGTATGTAATTATTTACCTGGTTATTATCCATGTTTTTCCCAGTTTAATTTTTTTTTGAGATTTTTTTTTTCCTAGTAGCTTACTGTTTGAGTCACCTTGACTATTTATACATAGGATAATATATGCTATTCTTTTTCCTTAAATATGCACACAAGAAATTCTGCATGAGGATTAATTTGACTTGTAACTCTGAAGTGTTAATTTTTCTAGGTTGGCAAGTAAACATAGAATTCTTTTCTTACTGCCTATTGAATTTTTTTTGTAGAAAAAAAATCACAAAAAGATTTACATGTTGCTTCAGGTGATTCTGAATCCTATCAGATGTTCACCCAGCCCTTGAAATCCCCAGAATTCAAGATGAGTAGTCTACATCTAGATGACAAATTTCAATACAAGGGTTTAAAAAGAATCATCCAGTTGAGCTGTGATTGATATTGATTTCTGCCTCAGATCAGAAAAGCTACAAACTAATTGTAGTACTTCATTTTCACTCATAGGTGTTCGGTGAAACCTTTTTCAAGTGGACATTTTAAAATTTCATCTCTCAAAATATATTACAATATACATCTCAAAATAAGACCTACATTCAACTAACAGTTCACTTGATAAGTAATGGAACTTAGGTTGATCACACAGAAGCAAATCTGCCTAGGGGGATAAGTCTCAATGTCATATGATTAGAATCACAACAACCACAATTCATCCAATTTCTCAAGACGGGTACCCAAGAATTTGCTCAGATTAATAGCTGTTCCTAAGCCCCCACATGCCTAATTTCCACATATTAACTGTCCCGAAGTCCTGTGGATTCCACCACTTAATGAGTCACAAATCCATCCACTTTTCTCTATTTCCATTGCTATCGCTTTCTTCCAGTCCAACATCACCTCTTGCTTGCGCTACTGAACTTTTCCACAGCTCCAATTTCCATACTTCTGGACAACCCGCTGTTGTCCTAGTTTTAGTCAGAGTGAGGTTTCTCTCACTCAGTCTCCCATTCAGTTTTTCTCTACTGCATACAGTAGTCACATCCCTCAAATTTAATACAAAGCGTCTGCGATCTGCTCTTTGCTAGTCTTTTTAGTTTTATTCTCAAAAGCCTTTTACATTACATTTCAAACCTTAAAAACTACTTAAGCATCCCAGAACACAGACTAGCTTAATTGAGGATGATATTGGCAGTCTGTGAACTGCCATCATTTTTTGTTTTTTGCTTTTGGGTTTTTTTTTTTCTTTTCAGATTAACACAAGGGCACACACATTAGCTAACATTGTTGACCTTTGTAAGGTAAAGTCTGAGTTGTAGTTGTTTGCCTCACCCAGGAAGTGTGTCACCTGCCTGTGCATTGTTTCTCGGGGGGCGGGGGGGGACTTGACAAACCCTCTCCCTCCCTCCATCCTTCTTGAATTTAATTGAGTTTTTCTCTCACATAAGCACATAGTTGTTGATCTACTTATCATTTTTTGCTTTTAAGTTTTTGAGTAGATATATTACTAAATTAAATCATATACCAGAGTCACCAAGTGAACAAAAACTTAATTTTTTTTCCCTTTTGCCTTTGGGAGCCTGTATGCACATAAACCAAAGAAAAAGACTTTATTTTTGCCAGTGTCATGGATGACCTTAATTTTATATTAATTGAATTTATGTCCTCTGTCTCATCTGTACCCACTTTCTCGGTACTTTCAACTTAACTATACTTTCCTGAAGGGAAAAAATGGGACAAAAAGCATTATGCTCTAGAAAAGGAACTCATACAAGGTGAAGAAATCTTTGTTTCACTGTTGGATTTTTCTCATAGAAACTTTATAATTTGAGTGGATTGCAACCTGTAAGCTACTTAAAAAAAAAAAACACCTTCAAGAGCTTAAAAAATTAATATTATTAAAGGTCACAAAATAGGAACTGCTTATATGGATAAATACACATATTAATGCATGTGAAACTTCATAAAGATGTCAATTATTCCTAATTGTTCCTAATGATCTATACATTTCATTTGTTTCAAACAAATTCTCCCTATAACTCTTTGTGGAACTGGAACAACCTATCCTAAAATTTATATCAAATAGACAAGGCTGAAGAACAGCTCAGACAATTGAGAAGTTGTTTCAGAAAATTTTCACCTCCAGATGTCCAGACTACTCTAAAGGTATAGTAATTATGACAGCATGGTGGTGCTTTGGGAATCAACAAAAAGATCAACAGGACAGAATACAGAGCTCAGAAAGTCTTGTATGTAAATGAGCACTTGATATATGACAAATGTGGACTTAAAAGTTGGTAGAAGGATGGGCTATTCAAAAACACTGTTGAGACAATAGTCATGCCACCATATTGATGAATAAGATGCATGCATCACATCGCAAATTTAAAAAGAAATTCTAAGTCCTTTAACATTCTAAAAGCAGAAATTATAGTACTCCTACGTGAAAATATACATAAATAAATTTATAATTTCTGATCAAGGAGAATTTTCTCAAATAAGATGTCAAAGCACAAACCATAAAGAAAACATCTAAGAATTTTAACTATGTCTCAGCATCTGTTGCTCAGCAATTAGGCCGCCAGTCACATACACCGCTGTTGGCAGGTTCAAACCCAGCCCGGGCCTGCTAAACAACAATGACAACTACAACAACAAAAAAACAGGCATTATGACAGATGCCTGTAGTCCCAGCTTCTTGAGAGGCTGAGGCAAGAGAATTGCTTAAGCCCAAAAGTTTGAGATTGTTATGAGCTGTGACATCATAGCACTCTACTGAGGGTGAGTAGAGATTATCTCAAAATAAAAAAAATTTTTTAAAAAGAATTTTAGCTACATTACAAATAAAATGTTCCACATATCAAAAGACACTATAAATAATGACTTCCACTAATTTATCCAATAAATAAGTAAATAATATGAATATATACAGTGATCTTAGTACATTTAGTACATGTATATTCACTAAAATATTGTTTATAATTGCATAGAGTTTCCAGAGAAGCGCCCAAAGACAGGAACAACAAGATGGAGTCAATGCACTGGACTACCCAGGCCTCCAAAGTCTTTTCTAGTGAGCCAATCACTACCCTTCATCAAACAGGCAAAGGAAGACAGACGAGATACCTATAAAGCAATTTCTCCAAATAGGAAGTTTTTGGTTGCTGAGTAGATGATTCTCCTGGACACTCTTCAAAATAAGAGAACTACTGACAAAATTCAATATGCATCTTCTGGTATCTGATGGACATAAGGACTGCTTGTAGAAAGTTAAAGTGGAAGTTGCTGACTGGTGGTCAAACTACAAGAGAGAAGGTTTTATTGGTATTTGCCCTAATTTGCTAAATTTAGTGAGGCTGTCCTTTACACACATATATATATATTTACACACACACATATCTATATATATACACGTGTCTATACATGTGTATATATGTATACAGACATACATGCATGTATATATGTACTTATGTACATATACATGTATATAAATGTATGTATGTATATATGTATACAGACATATATACATATTTTTAGTTGTTATGAGTTTAATTGTATCACACTAAAATGTATATGTTGAAGTCCTATATATGTATGTATGTGTGTATATGTGTATGTTTGTATACATACATACATACGTATATATACATGTATATGTACATACAGACATACATACATGTATACATATTTCTAGTTGTTGTGAGTTTAATTGTATCACCTTAAAATGTATATGTAGAAGCCCTAACCCCCAGTATCTCAGAACGGTACTATACTTGGAGGTAGGACCTTTAATGAGGTAAAATGAGGCCATTAGGGTGAGTCCTAATCTCATCTGACCATGGCTTAGAAGAGGCTATTTGGACACAGACACACCCAGGGAGAAGGAAAGCAGCATTTATAAGCAAGCACAGAGGCCTGGGGGAGGGGGGTCTGCTCACACCTCACTAGCCTCCAAAACTATGAGGAAAAGAAATTCAGCTGTTAAACCACGCCATCTGTGACATTGTTGTGGCAGCCTTAACAGATCAACACACTGGTGGTCAAGATAAGGGACCCATAGACAAAGGGAACCCAATAGTAGGAATGCGAGGGGAGGAAAGAGCATCAAGAAAGTTGACTTTGGAGTTCTCCAGCAGTGGGGAATGCCTAGCAATCCACAAAAGGATCCCACAGGAGAAAAAAGAAACTTGCCACCTAGCATACTCAGGGAGCACCAATGTCAGATTTGAATTGTAAAAATGGAATAAAAATTTCTTTTTCCTCTTAACCTCCTTCCTCACTTCCCAACCCTAAGTACAGGCACAGATGAAATTAGCACAGTGAGAAATAGGTAGAGAGAAAGGTAGAGAAGTCGGTCCCAGCATCCTTACTGATACCGGTTTCCCTGTCTGCAGTAAACCTGATCTGGAAAATGGAGAGAAATCAGTTTGGTGAAGATTGGAGATGTGCTACTGGAGGAGGCCAGGTTCTTTCATAACTAACAGTTGAAAGTGATGCAAAACTGCAAAAGGACAGCCCATGAGTGAATCCAGAGCTGGGAAAATAAAACCCTGCTCGAGACAGTGAGTTAATAAGCAGCAGCGAGAGACACTGACAGGATTGCTGCTGCAGCTGAGCATGTCCAGAGCTTGAATAAGTCAGTTACAACAGATTGAATAAATACCAGAAGTAACACACATTACTCATATAAAAGATTTATTATTCAATTAACAATTCAAACTGACATGGTTTTCAGCTTAAATAACTACAAAAACTGAATGCGGACCACTCTGCCTCCAAATTCTTCTCTTATACATTTTTTCCTTCTTCATTCATTCAAGAAATAATTTTTGAGTAAGTCCTATATGTCAGGCATGGTGCTAGGCCTGAGTAATGTAATGGTGAATAAAACGCATGATCTCAATGACTTCAGAATATTACAGCGAGATGGGAATGATTGTTATAACTTTACAAGGGATGCTGCAAAGTATAAAAATAAGTCACTTTCTTAGGCCTCTAAGACAGCAGGGAAAGCACACAAGCTGCTCTCAAATCCAGGGCAGATGAAATAAAATCTTACATTCTTCCCATTACTATACTTGATTCTTCCTCACTTTGAAAAATTATTGTATATTAATGTTAGCAG
Source organism: Arctocebus calabarensis (assembly GCA_963573935.1). NCBI lineage: Eukaryota > Metazoa > Chordata > Mammalia > Primates > Lorisidae > Arctocebus > Arctocebus calabarensis. Next base: position 34,620 of record CAUYON010031911.1, read on the forward strand.
AGCCTTCTCATACAATAGTATTGAAGGGCTGAAGAAAACCTATGTTCTGTGCCATGAACTACATATGTATTTCTAGGCATAGAAACACTTTCCGGAAACACAGTTTCCTCTTCTATACCAGCAGTCCCTAACTCTTCCATGGATGAGGGAGGAAGTGGGAGAGAAGGCTTTGATAGGAGTCGGCAAACAATTGATTGATCATGGTCTCTGTGCAGTCAACCTTCTCTGCTAAAGACAATCTGTATTTGCAGCCCCTCCTTTGTGCTAGCATCACCATCTCAGCCTCCCCTCAGACCAGCAAGTATTAGATGCTCATAAGGAGTGGGCAACTTAGCTCCCTGGAATGCACAGTTTATAGGAGGGTTTGTGCTCCTGTGAGAATCTAATGCTACTGCCTGTCTGACTGGATGGGCTTAGGCAGTGATGCAATGGGGAGGGGCTGTAAATACAGATGAAGCTTCACTTGCTTTCTGCTGCTCAGCACCTGCTGTGTGGCTCTTTCCCCCAAAAGGCCATGGACAGGTACTGGGGGTTG
>CAUYON010031912.1:0-14186 GCA_963573935.1 Arctocebus calabarensis
AGACAGAGCCTCAAGCTGTCACCCTGGATAGAGTGCTGTGGCATCACAGCTCACAGCAACCTCCAATTCCTGGGCTCAAACGAGTCTCTTGCCTCCGCCTCCCAAGTAGCTGGGACTACAGGCGCCCGTCACAATGCCCGGCCATTTTTTGGTTGCAGCCGTCATTGTTGTTTGGCGGGCCCTGGGGCTGGATTCGAACCTGCCAGCTCAGGTGTACGTGGCTGGCGCCTTAGCCCGTTGAGCCACAGGCACCGCGCCTATGAGAGTGATTTCTAATAAGGCTTTTCATGTTGTTCTGTATGTTGAAGGTACCCTCCTCAATTCCATATGCAGAAATGTTAAAAACCGATGATGATATGGAGCCTTTCCTGTGTCGTTTATACGTCGGCTTTATTGCTTTTGCTTAGTTGCCCCTTCTGCCTCAATATAATTCAGCTGTTTTCATGTTTTCTTCTATCTTTACGATTTTTTTATTTGAAAGAAGTATACTTTCTATGTAGTTATGAAATGCTTCAAACACTGCTATAATAGATGTCTGTGTATTCTCATGGTTTCATTTTTTTATAGTCAACTCTTTATCCAAAGTGCATTTTAGAATACACTATACTTAAGGATTCTGGCTTTTCTGCCCCTACAGAATGACTAGTTGACCTGTCGTCTTTGCCCTGTTAATTTAAAATTGCACCTTTACTGTATTATGAATTTGCACGTGTTAGTCAGGGCCTGTAAAGGGCAGGTTTGGCTGCAGTAACACAAAAACCCCAGTCTCAGCAGCATGGTGCAGTGAAGTTTGATTTCTTGTTTGTGCTGCGGTCTGAGGCTGGCTGGGGGCTGTGCTTTCCAGCAGGGACTCAGATCTGCTTCCTTTACCTCCCCCCCATAGGAGAGGAAATAGAACCCACACCCAGGGCCAGAAGCAGTAAATGTCACTTTGTATCCCTCTTGGTGGGGTTAGCCACCTCCTGAGAGGCTGAGAAACACGCCAGGAAGAGGAGACGGAGTGTTGAGCACGTGTTTGGCTTTCCCCACTTAGAGCCCCTCCCAGACAAACGGGATTGGTGTGTGTGTGAATGTGCGTATATGCATGTGACATTCTGTTCTGATCATTAGGCATGTTCTTGCCATCTGTCACCCTTTTGTCACACATTTACTGGGGACCTACAGTGAGCTCATCACTGTGCCCAGCCTCGGGTATGGGGTGACGTGGGCCTGCCTTGAGGAGCGCCCTTCAAGTCCAAGGGGTGGGTCCTGGGGCCCAGCTGTGTGCCAGGTGAAAGCTCTTTAGAGGAGTGTGGGGGTAGGGGACTGACTGCAGAGGGCCTGCTGTGGTAAGGGAAGGCGGAGTCCACTCCAGGGAACTCAGGGAGGCCCCGAGGAGGGTATTGGGCCTGATACGCAGGTAGACACTGGTCAGGTCGTACCTGGGGGTGAGCAGGAGGCAAACAGGTGCCTTCTCCTGCTTGTGCCTGTTATCTTGAGACCTTGCCAGCCGCCTAGCGGGCAGGCAGGTCAGGAAGGAGCACGGTTAAAGACTAGAAGGTGGGTGAGGGGACCAGGTGGGGCGCTGGCAGTGGGTGGGCTCGCAAGATGCGCTGGACGGGTGCTATGGGCTCCGCGCTCCCTGCAGGGGCCCAGCAAAGCAAGCGGGAGAAGCGTAACTTGTGCCATGGTGTGACTCTCTTTCTCATCCTCCAAGCCCTCATTGATGGCACATGCGTTTTCTGGATTTGGGTAGGTGGTTTGGTGGTTGGTGTGGGTGGTTCTGGGGAGATGCTTCTGCCTGTGTATAGGCTGGGAAGTAGACCAGTGAGGGGCTCGCTGCCTTGTGCTGGGCGGGAGTGGGCCCAGCCCCTCATTGTGTAACTGCTGCTCCAGCCTTACAGTGGGACTCTTTTTTCCTTTTTTTTTTTTTTTTTGTCTTTTTCTGAGAGGGTCTCACTCTGTCACCCTGGGTAGAGTGCTGTGGTGTTCACAGTAACCTCCAATTCTTAGGCTTAAGTGATCCTCCTGCCTCAGCCTCCCCAGTAGCTGGGACTACAGGCGCCTGCCACAACTCCAGGCTAGTTTTTCTATTTTTAGTAGAAACAAGGTCTCACTCTTTCTCGGGCTGATCTCAAACTCCTGAGCTCAAGCAATCCACCTGCCTTGGCTTCCCAGAGTGCTGGGATAACAGGTATGAGCCATTGTGTTTGGCCTGCAGCCTGGAGCCGGTCACTTGCCAGGGCCATCTCACCCTCTGCCAGGGCAGACACGGATTCCTTACAAGTCCACTGGCTGTGATACAGATGGGCACATGGAAAGGTTTCATTAGCTGTCTGCTGGCTTCAGTGAGTGTTTGTACCTTAAAGAAAAGAAACTTAACTTTGCATTGATAGGCAAAGAATAATTGAAATATAATTAAAAGCATGAATTCTTCTAATTATTGGTTTTGTATAATGTGTGTTTAAAAAGAAGACATCTGTTAAAGCTTCCTTTTGAATATACCTAGCAACCGAAAGAGGGTAGCATTTTAATTAAAAATGGATTGTTTCAAAAATAGCTTAATCATCCTGTCATCCATAGACTTAGACCTTATTAATTAGCTATTGATAAATAAGTTGAAGCTCCCCAAAATATAAATCTGTGGGGGTTATTTCTTGCATCTTCCGGTTAGAGTAGCAGTTTTCCGAGCCTGCCTTGTATATCTCAGATGTGAGCAGGAGAGAGACACGTGGGTTAGTGTTCAAATTGCCTTTCCCATCCTCCAGGGACCCAGAGTGCCCTACAGACATTCCACCGCAGGTGGGAGGCAGACAGGCAACCTCTGTGCTCTGAAGACCTGGGAGGTGGTGTGTCTCCTCCTTTTTGAACCGTGACTCCGACCTGGAGTCACAGGTTCTTCCTCAAGCCTCCAGGGAGCAAAGGTGCAGAATGTGCTGGAAGAGTCACCAGCCGGGACACCCCGCCTCCTGCTCCGTGCTTGGAGGTGGTCCCTGGCTGTAGCGCCTCCCCCTTTCAGGGCTGATCTTTCTGGAGGGGCAGTGTGAGCACAACCCCATTTATCATCTTAAGTGGATAAAGACTTTCAAAGTGATAAATAGCATCCCCACTTCTCCTTCAGCCAAGTGTGACTAAAACAATGTTTGGAGTCACGAGTGGGGATGGAAAGGCTCGTTAGAAGATGGGTTTTCAGCAGTTTACACTCAATAGGGAAAACAGCCACCACAGGTTGCAGGGTGGGAGAGCCCTTCCAACCAGGCTGGCCCTGCCATGTGGCATCTGGGGCCTCCCGCCCCTGCAAGTTCGACTCAGTTCTGGGATTTGCGCTTCTTGGAAGCTTGGGAGAGCCTTCCCAGAGCGGAGATGTCTTCAGAGGTGTTGGGGTTACCGCCCTCCTGGCTAGGCGCCATGTTCTCCTGTGTTGCAGGTGGCTGGGGATCTTGGGTGCCTGTGACCCAGCTCCTCCTCGGTCCCTCCAGCTTAGGGGCTGACCACTGGCCTACTGCTCCCTCTTGGGTGGCCCCCCTGTCTTAGTGGCCTGTGCTTATTACCATATCTGGACGGGCTTACGTGTCATCCGGGTCTGATGGGCAGGGTGCCTGTTGCCTCTGCTTCTCTCCAGAGTCTTAAGCGGAGGGGAACTGAGGATATGAGGCCCATCAGATGAATCAGGGTAAGCTGCGGGGGCTGCAGAGGGCTGCCCAGAGCTAGGGATGGGGTTGGGGCAGAGACATCTCTTCAGTTGCCACTATTTTGGGGGCGAGGGGGGAATAGAATCTCACTAAGTCACCTTGGGTAGAGGGCCTGGTATCATAACTCACAGCAACCTCAAACTCTTGGGCTGAAGCAATCCTCTTGCCTCAGCCTTCCTAGTAGCTGGGACTACAGGCGCCCACCACAACACCCGGCTATTTTTTCCATGTGGAGACTGGGTCTGGGTCTTGCTCTTGCTCAGGCTGGTATTGAACTCCTGAGCTCAGGCAGTTCACCCCCCTGGGCCTCCCAGAGTGCTAGGATTACAGGTGCGAGCTACCACACCCACTTTAGAAAGGCTTCAGTAGAAAATGGCACTTTCGGCTGGCGTCTGTGGCTCAAAGGAGTAGGGCACTGGCCCCATATACTGGAGGTGGCAGGTTCAAACCTTGCCCCAGCCAAAAAAACTACAAAAAAAAGAAAAAGAGAAAATGGCACTTTCCAGAGAAAGTTACATCTGAAATGACACAATTTGTGAAATATTTTAAGATGGTAAGGCTGAAAAAGGAATTTGATGTTTACAAATAAAGTACTGTTAGACTCTTTCAAAACAAGAGAAAACACCTGAGAGGGTTTCAAAAAGCAGTACTTTCTCTAGAAGGGATAATGGGGGCGCTCTGTCCTGACTGCACGAGGTGGGAGCTGGGAACCCTTGTCTCCTGCAGGGGCGGTGTTTAGGGAGCATCTGTTTCTTTCTTCCACCCCCAGGGGGAGCTCATGGTGTTGAGGGGGGCTGGGATGGAGTTCCCTCCAAGGGGTGAAGTGGGGAGCCACCAGGCATGAGGGATGCTCTGTCTGATGGTCCTGTGTCTTAGAGTATCAAGAGAGACCGTACTGTGAACAGTGTTGATCCAATGACCCAACCTCAAAGTTAATCATTAAATAAAGATTAATAAAGATCTTGTATCCTAGAGTATCAAGAGAGACTACTCTGAACAGTGTTGATCCAATGACCCAACCTCAAAGTTAACGATTAAATAAAGATGGTGGTGAGCTGAGTACAGTTGCTCACACGGCGAGTAGATCCCTTGAGCTCAGGAGTTCAAGACCAGCTTGGGCAAGAGTGAGATCCATCTCTACTAAAAGTAGAAAAACGAGCTGGGCGTTGTGGCAGGTGCCTATAGTCCCAGCTAGTGGGGAGGCTGAGGCAGGAGGATTGCTTGAACCCAAGAGTTTGAGGTTGCTGTGAGCTATGACAACAGGACTACAGAGTGAAACTTTTGTCTCAAGAAAAAAAAGGAAGAAATGGAAATGTTGCCAACTGAGGCACCTGCCAGGACTGGGAGCTCCAGGAAAGGGCCACTCGGCATCTGTGCTTGGTAGCAGAGCAGAAGAGCCTTGGCAGCACTCGGCACCTGCTTGCCCGAGGCCCGCAGTGGCCAGGTGTGCCGGAGCTGGCTCCTGGAGGCTTCTTGCCACCCAGGTATTAGGATGGGGGGCTCGTGTGCTCGTCTGTCCTCAGGGTCCCCAGACTGCCGAGGTAGGGAATAGAGCAGGCTCAGACAGAGGAGAGAATTTGGGCTGTGGTTATCCCCCCAGCTGCCATCTGGGGCTTGGGGAGCTGCCCCCCCTGCTAGAACTAAAACCAGGCTTTTGAGCAGGGCTTCCCGCCGGCAGTGGGTCCTCACGACACCTGACCGTTTCTGCCCACTCCCCTTCCCACCTCTGCTATCATTTGCTTAATAGTTGTCCTTAAGCTGATTCATTTTTTTCCATTATATACTTTTAGAAGCTTTATATCCCAGTCATGAGTGAACCCCAACATAATTTGCTATAAATGGAAGTTAACACTTTAAATACCTTACTGCGTGAAGCGTGTTTAGCGGTGTGGACTCTTAATGCTTCGGGAAACGTCAGTCCCTTCTACCCCTCACGCCTTGTCTCGCCTCCATAGAGTTCCCTGCAAACCCCACTATCCTGGGCCTTCCTGGGGAGGGCCTGATGTCCCTTAGAAAATGGCCTCCGGATTGCATTGAGCTGGGATTGTCTCCATTTACCCTGGATGACCATTTCGCTTCCTCCTCATGTGGTTTGAATCTCTCTGGATGATTCCTGGGGCCTCCTGGTCCATTTTTAAAAGGGAGCGCTTTTTGTTTTTAGGGCCAGGGAACGCGTTAAAAGCATGACTGAGAGTGGGTCAAACGTGAGCAGACGTTGAGCCCAGAATAAGTCAGAGAACAGTTGGCTCGTCGTAGTTGAGTTTGCACAGCTCTTCCCCCACTTGCTCAAGGGTATCAGTCCCCAGCTGGGCCTAGAGTCACAGATCTAGAATTTCCTGCTTGAGCCACACATCACAGGCTCTGAGTTTCTCTCCTATGTGTTATCACCATTCCCTGCCCCGGAATCAGGGAAGAAGGTGGTGGAGAGGTCAGGATGGGGCCAGCTGCTTGGAAGAGGTGGAACTTGCCCTAAAAGCCCCAGCGAGGGCGGTGGGAAGTCCCTGCAGGGCAGCAGACTGCCAGGAGTCTGCAGGGTCTGTTATTCAGAGCGACAGTGCCTCCGAGCCAGCGTGGAGGGCACAGTTAGTAGAAGACATAACACGGAGCTGTGCCCTGTGATTTCCATCACAAAGTCCAACTCGGATTGCTATATAAACGTGAAAACAGAATAAGGCCACAGAAGATGATAGAGTTTATAGAATCATAGCAGTGGGGAATGACTTCTTATGGGAAGAAACCGTGAAGAAAAAAAGATGGAACAGATCTAGCCAATAAAAATGTAAATTATCTGTCCGGAAATGCCATAAAGAAAATTAAAGAGCAAAGGGGAAACTTGTTACTAGTCAGATCCACTGCCTGTGTCCTCCCTATAAATCCCTTACGGATCAATAAGAAAAAGATGAGTGTTCACATCTGTAAAAAAAGGAGCAAGCCCTTCAGAGAGGAAGAAATATGAGGAAACAGACACGTAAACGTGTTAAAACATGCCAGTTAGTCAGGAAAACGGTGATGAACTGTTCCACCGACCAGATTCCTGGCCCCGCAGTGCACTGCTCAGGACCCTGAAAATCCTCGACAGCATTTGGTGTCCATTTTGCAGAACATGACCGAGGCTCAAGAATGTCCATCTCCTCAGTAATTCCCCCTCTAGGCATTTAGCCTGAGGTCAGAAAAAAGGCGCATGGCCAATGGGCGTCTGTCACATTATCACACAGAGGTGGAGGCACGCTAACCTACGTGTCTGACAGCCAGGAGCTGCCTAAGTGAGTCAGAGGCCGTGGTACCGCCCAAGTAACCATCTACTCCAGCACCCAACCGAAATGTCCTGGAGACAATGTCCTTGTGTGCCAGGGATGGTTTAATGACAGATCTAAACCCAGTAAATGGGAGGCTGGAGAGGATGGGTGGGTGATAGGAAGATAGGTGGACATAGTGAAGGTTACAGGGGTCTGGTTACCTTTTACCCAGGGCCTCACGATCCCTCCCCAAGAAGGACACATCGGAGAAAGAGAGAGCCAGCGAGCTGTGGGTCTCTGGGCCAGACTCTCAGGAGGAGAGAAGGGCCCCAGGGTGGGAACCCTCCTGGCAGTTCCAGGAATGGGTGAGACAGACCGAGTGTGAGAGGGCAGTGGGGCTGCAGTGGGAAGCCAGGGGAACATCTGAGCAGAGGGGTCTGTGATCCTCCTTAAGGTCCTCTGTGGGGCACACTTTCTAGAGTTCAAGGGCTGAGCTGGGAGGCCAGCCAGACCACTGACCACTGACCAGGTGAGAGAGGACATGGCCCATACTGGGGAGGGCGCAGTGGTGGTGGGGAGCAGTCATCACATTCTGGACATGGTGACAACGGGAAAAATAAAAATGGTATAGACGTTTCTGTTGACGAGAGATGTTCTTGCTCTAGCAAGAACCTTTGAGGGAACAGCCCTGCCCTCATCCAGGACCAACAGGTGGGCAGTTTGTCCCCACAGATCCGTTTCAGCTCAGTTTGGGTCCCCTGTGCAGATGCAGAGTGAAAGGAGTTAGGGGACGATGGCTCTGTGGACACATCTGCTCAGAAAACCTTGTTGGCTTTGTCCCATACAGCCGAACCCCCACAAAACCCCAGGACGGGGCATTCTGCTCCCAGCCGTTTGCTCGGTAGAGATGCTCGTGCCCCCAGAAGACCGTACACACCCAGCCCCTGGCAGCCCTGCTCCTAACAGCTCCAGTCTGGAAACACCTGAGTGTCACCAGCGGAAGATGGAGCGTGCTGGGGTTGCTCACCCTGCGGGACGCCGCCCAGCAGTGAGAAGGCCCAGGTGCCTGCTGCCCGCCGCCCAGACAGTCTCCCAGACACGAGCAGGGGGAAAAGCCAGACGCAAAAGATGCCGTCTTGTCTGATTCCGTCTACATACAATTCAGAAACACGCAAAACTAACCTGTGGTGTTAGGAGGCAGCTGCTCTTGGGGAAGAGACTGAGGAAAGGGGTACCAGGGCAGGGGGTTCCCCGTGTTTTGCCAGGTCATTGTATTGTGTCCTCAGGATTTGGGTTCTTTACGTAGGTAAATTTACATAGGTCATACTTCCCACAGAAGTAAAAAAGCGGCTTTTTAGAAAAAGTTTATAACTAATTATTTTTTAAAAAATCTGTGTTTATGTGTTAAAAGTCTGGAAGGATGTTTGACAAAACATGTGATTATGGTTAGCAATGAGACTGGATAATTTTCTTTCTTCACGTAGAGAATTTCCAAGATCTCTTATATATATAGAATTTGAGTATATCAGCAGTCGGAGCTCTGACAGCTAAGAAGGAGATAGACTGTTTTATCCAGTAACTGATACCAGCAACTCAGAAAGTCAGCCTAACCAAGCATGTCAGGAATAAAAGGGAAGATTTGTTAATTGAATGTCATGTTATGTCCTCAGTTATGCTTAATACAAGATAGGCAATTTAGAATCCCCAATTATCCAATTAAAATGCTAATTATCTCATACCTTGATAAGGCTGCTCCTGAAGAGAGGGCAAGCTGCTTCTCCCGCCTCCTCTTCCTGTTGTAAGCACCAGCTCCTGTGTTCTGCCAGCCAGCCTGGGGCACCCTCGCTGGGAATTGGTGAGGGCATTTGTCCTTGCAGACCTGTTTTCGGCTTCCTGTGGGCCCCGTGCACAGGTGCAAGGTCCAAACCCTAGGAAGCGTTAGCTGGAGCGTCACCCAGCGCCAGCACTGGCCAAGCACGTGATCTTGGCACATCATGGCACCTGCTATTCCGGCCCCACACCAGCTGGCAGACCTGAAGCTTTGAAGGTATCTGGGTGGAGACAGCTTTGCAGCCAGAAGCCCTGCACGGACTCCAGGCCCAAACACAGCGGGTTCCCTGAGCACAGCATGCCATCGCTCAGAGTTGCAGATTCCTCGTCTGTGAAGCAGGAAAACCGCTCGTGCCCCAGAGGACTGTTGTAGATGCTAAACACTGCAGGTGTGGCTGTTGGGTTTTTCTCAGTGGAGTGTCTGTGTAGCCTGCCCAGGGCCTGGCTTGATCACTCTGTAGGGGTCCCAGGCCCTTGGCTGCCCCTCCCCTCCAGACAGTCCCTTAGATCAGAGGTACTTGAAGGGGGGTCACCATACCAGGAGCTGAGGAGTCTGGGACAGTGGCCTGGGCAGGCATCGAGACTCAGGGAGTCTGTGTTCATCTGGTTGGCACAGGCCTGACTCCCTGTGACCCAGCGTCCTGGCCTTTGGGAAGTCCTGGTGGGAAGGTGTTTCCCCAGCTGGGCGTGCTCAGGCTGAGGACCAGGGTCAAGGTGGGGAGGCTCAGGGAGCGCCAGACAGCACAGAGAGCTGCTGAGGGTTAACCTTCACAAGCCGAGGTTTGTTAAAAACGTGTTCCGCTTCTGGCTCTAGTCCAAGGCTTTAGTCATTCCCTTCTTAGGGACAAACCATGTGAATGCCACTTGCTCATTTAAAACCCACTAGGAGTCTCTGTGGCTTGTCCCTGGCTTTCTCTGTCTGTCCTCATTCTGTGGCCTGGGAAAGGGAGGTGCAGGGAAACCCCCCACCCCCAGTTCGTTGCTCGGTCCTGGTACCTGCCCTTCACCTGCAGAGAGCTCGTACCAAGGGGGTGGGGCAGAACCCCAGCAGGTCGCTGGGACCCCCACCCCCCAGGCAGCAGCACACAGCGCCCTCTGATGGCCGGCAGGTCACCCAGAGGACAGGAGAGGGGCAGCTTCCCTTCCCCCAGAATTTGAGGGTAGTACAGGCTTCCGCTGACCCCACTGGCAGCAGCAGCTGAGTCCTCCGCTGTTCCCACAGTGGGAGACCCAGATGCCCTCCGGCCCACCACCTTCACCCCCTCCCTGCCCCTCTGCAGGCCTGCCTTCTGTTACTCTGAATTTTCTTCTAGTAAGTGGGTAGGTCTTCAATAAATGTATCACTTATGTGATGATGAACATTTTTCCCCAGAAAATGTCATAATTAATAAAAGTAACACAGTACTGAGATAACCAGACACTGTTATCTGTTTGCCCCCCAAAGCACAGGACTCTCGGCATCCCCCAACCCTTCCTTATGCGTTCAAGCCCTGGTCTGTCCCAAGGAGGTGAGACCCCTAGGTCAGCCCTCGGGGGTGGCAGGGGGCGTGGAGGGACAGCTGAGGCGTCCTTTGTCGAGCAGGAAGCCTGTCTGAGTGCTTGCGAGCTGGTGCAGGGGACATGCCTTTGTGTTGTTTTTTTTTCCTGGAGGTGGTAAGTGTCACCCGGCAGAGGAGGCTGGCAGACTCCGCATGGAAGTTGGCTTCCCTGGAAGATGTGGGAGTGGGTGTCAGGGCTTGGATCTACACAGGCTCTGGTTGGTTTTTAGAGGAGTAGCCAAAAGGCTGTCTGCAAGCCTGACGGTAGGCACCCGCGACCCCCTCCTCCCAGGCTCTGGTGGTGCGGCAGTGGCGGCTCAGGTCCTGTGCCTGAGGTTTCACGTCACACACGCTGAGTCATTTAACTGGCATAGCAGTTCTGGGAGGGAGTTACCTTTGTCATCCCCTGTTCATTTACAGATGAGGAAACTGAGGCACAGAGAGACCGTGCAGCTTGCAGGTGGCAGAGCTAAGGTTTGGCCTCGGAGTTGGTGTGGAGCGGTGCCCCAGGAGGCTGTGGGGGGCACCCAGAGCAAGGACACCAGGACACAGGCCAGCTAGGGCATTCCCCAGCTTTGTCGGCCTGTCCCCCGAGCCACCTCCCAGCCTGTCTCCCTGCCCTGCCCTCTGCACCTCACGAGGCCCCGCCTGGTAGGTGGACTGAGGTGGTCCCTGCCGCTTCTCTACACCACCTGCTGCTGGTCTCCCCTGCCCCCACGCAGCCCTCGCTCACGGCCTGCGCTGATAGCCTGGCTGCCGGGGCAGCCCTCTGCCATTATCTCAGCAGCTAATGTGTTTTATACGACGCCAGCTTACCTTCATGTTAGATGATAAACCTACAAGGGCAGAAGCTGGGCCGGGTGCCCAGGATGCCTCAGGGGCAGGCCCAGCCATGGTGTCCCTGGAGACCCCATTCCTGCAGATCCGGGCCTGGGAATCTGCTGTTTCTGCCCCATTTTTCATCACCAGGCCCTGACAAATGGCCTGCCCTCCCCCCCTACCCCCTCCAATACTGCAGTACCTCCAGCCACCTCGTTATTCACAGCACAGACTCTCTCAGGTTACTTACGGGTTCTCATTTACGCCTGGGTGCTAAGCGTCTCCTACCCGAGTTTTGCTCAAGAGAAATTTATAGGCAAGAGGGTTAGAGAAATGGCCGACTGTGCAGAAGGAAGCGTCAGGGCCCCTGGAGCACAGGAATGTCAGGAGGGGAGGCTGGCTGGGACTCGGGCAGGCCCTGACTCTCCCTTGCCCAGGAGGAAGCCCTGCTGCTGGAGGAGGTGGCGGGCACTGACCATGCTCACGCAGCTTGTGCCAACCACAGGTATATTGAAGGAGCAGGTGGAGAGCCTCTGGTTGCTGGGGGCGGCCACACACCTCCTGCCTGTCAGGCTGTCTGCTGTCCTCTGATGGATGGCCTCTTCACTTGTAGAAGTTCTGTTTCAGCTCTTTATAAAGTCTGCCTGTTCTTTTTTCATACTGTCCTTTTAGGCATTATTTTAGTTTTGTTTTTTTTTTGATAGAGTGCTCTGGCACCACAGCTCACAGCAACCTCCAACTCCTGGGCTCAAGCAATTCTCCTGCCTCCGCCTCCCAAGTAGCAGGGACTACAGGTGCCCACCACAACACCCGGCTATTTTTTGGTTGGAGCCGTCGTTGTTTGACAGGCCTGGGCTGGATTCGAACCTGCCAGCTCAGGTGTATGTGGCTGGCGCCTTACCCGCTTGAGCCACAGGCGCCGAGCCTATTTTAGTATTTTATGTACGTTTAAAGTTGTTACCTGGGCTGGGCAGTGTAATCCCAGCACTGTTGGAGGCCCATGTGAGTGAATCGCCTGAGTTCAGGAGTTTGAGACCAGCCTGAGCAAGAGCGAGACCCCATCTCTACTAAAAATAGAAAAACTAGCCAGGTATCGTGGTGGGCACCTGTGGTCCAAGCTACTTGGGAGGCTGAGGTAGGAGGATTGCTTGAGACCAAGAGTCTGAGGTTGCTGTGAGCTATGATCCCAGAACACTCTAGTCAGGGGCAACAGAGTGAGATTCTGTCTCTCAAAAACCTAAAGTTGATACCTGCTAATTCTGTCATCAGAAGTTCTTGGGGATCTCAGCCCACCCACCATATGTTGTATCTGACAACTCTTACGAACGGTTTTCTCTTGTGTTTTGTCATCTTGGGTGTGTGTGGGGTGTGTGGTGTAGTGTGAGGGGAGAGTGTGGTGTGTGTGGTGTGTGAGGGGGAGAGTGTGGTGTAGTGTGAGGGGGACAGTGTGGTGTGTGTGCACAGCTCCTGCCTAGACTAGGTGGCGGGGATGGCTGTCCAGTTTGGCTTTGGGTCACCTCCCACCAAGTGCACCAGGCATCACAATCAGGGACCAAGTTTTTTGTTCTTTCCCTGGCTTGGGAATTTCCAAACATGTGGCTAGTTTGCATTTGAACTTGAAACCTATGGAGGACAGACCTGTGAATTCCGAGTTAGTGTTTTGACTTTCGCCCAGAGCCCAGGCAAGCCTCCTGGTGGCCACTTTTGTCGCTGGTGAATTTGGGCTGCCGGTGTGTCCCTGCGTAGGTCCAGCTTTGTAAACACAGGGGCGGGATCTCCGGTCCAGCCCCTGCCTCCCATGTGCCCATGGCCTGTCACTGTCCCCACATGGAAGGTAAAGTGAAGCTTCTCAGTTCCCCAGACACAGCGGTGTGTCCCTGTTTGGCCTCACTTTCCTCCCCTCCTTGTGAACTTGGCTTTGCATTTTGTGTATCATCTCTGAGTGTTGCATGTGGGAAGGTTCCTGGCTAACTGCTCTGCTGTCATCGTTCTTATGGTGGTTCCAGAAGGGCCACGTTAGCCTCTAGTGAAATTCAGCCACAGACTTGGGTGAGTGTTAGCAGCGCCAGTCCGCTCCGTGGGGCAAGTCACCTGGACCCTCCTCTGCCTCAGTTGGCCGTATTTCCCGTGAGCGCTGAGTGACCTGCTGTCACCGCCTTGATGTGGTGAGCCATCGGCAGGAAGTCAGCCAGTGGCATGTGCGACAGCCCGTCCTCCTGGTCACCTGGCCCTGCCTGCTGAGCTCTGCCCAAGCAGTTTGGGGTCCTCACACTACCTGCTTATGGAGCATGCAGCCCCAGTTTGGGGCAGCACTCCTTGAAGATCAAAAATATATCAGACCCCCTGAGCTCCACCCCACTTGCCCGAGATTTGGGGCATCTGTGTGCGTTCATAGCCCAACCCCGAAGTCTGCAGGAAACATGGGCTCATCGAATCCACCTGTTTACTGCACCAAAAGCACCTGTGTCCTCAAGTCATGTCAGAAATGTTAGTTAAAAAAAAACTGGGGAGGCTCGGCGCCTGTGACTCAACGGGCTAAGGCGCCAGCCACGTACACCTGAGCTGGCGGGTTTGAATCCAGCCCAGGCCCGCCAAACCACAATGACGGCTGCAACCAAAAAATGGCCGGGCGTTGTGGCGGGCGCCTGTAGTCCCAGCTACTTGCGAGGCGGAGGCAAGAGACTCGCTTAAGCCCAGGAATTGGAGGTTGCTGTGAGCTGTGATGCCACTGCACTCTACCCAGAGTGACAGCTTGAGGCTCTGTCTCAAAAAAAAAAAAAATACTACAGTGTAACATAAATTTTTTTTTTTGTTTTTTTTGCAGTTTTTGGCCTGGGCTGGGCTTGAACCCATCACCTCCAGCACATGGGACCAGCGCCCTACTCCTTTGAGCCACAGGCGCCACCTAAACATAATTTTTATATGCCCTGGGAAACCAAACAGTTCGTGCGACTCATTTTATTGTGATATTCACTTTATTTTGCAGGTAACCTGCTTATCTCCCAGGTGTGCCTGTACATCCCACATATGGGATGAAGAATCCTCCTGACACTTGAGTGGCAGATCTGCCAGTATTCCTTTTTTTTTTGAGA
>CAUYON010031913.1:0-51650 GCA_963573935.1 Arctocebus calabarensis
GGGAGAGAAACGGAGAGAGCTTCTCTCTCCCCACTAGAATTTTCTCCCTCTAACAGATGCCTTAATGTTTTCTGTATTCTTTTCTTTCTTTTCTGTGAATAAATTCTGTCTTACAAAAAAAAAAAAAAGAAAAAAAGAAAAACAGTTAGGAAAATCTTAACTGAAAAATCTTGGCACGAGAAAATTGTGAGCAAAAATGGTCGCAAAGGAGCTCATAGATGAACAAAAGCAAAAGAGAGTTGAACTTTGCCAAGACCTTCTTGGAGAGGCAAGACAATGTTTTGGGCCATGTTATCACTGGTCATGAAAATAGGATGTACCATATGACCCTGAAACAAAGCGTCAAAGTGCACAATTGAAGTTGGCCAATTCTCCACAACCAAAAAACTTCCATCAGTCAAAATCAAGTGTCAAAATGATGACTTTTTTGATGTCAGAGAGATCATTCATTATGAATTTGTACCAACTGGAAAAACAGTTAACCAGGTTTACTATTCGAAGTACTGAAAATGTAATGACTTGAACTTTTCACCAATATCCCATGGGTCTTGCACCACAACAATGCACCAGCTCATACAACACTGTGAAAGAGTTTTTAGCCTATAAACAAATAACTCTATTGGAACATCCTCACTACTCACTTGATCTGGCCCAAAGTTAAAGGAAAATTGAAAGGAAGACATTTTGATGACTGCCAGGACATCAAGGGTAACATGACAACATCTATAATGGTCATTTTAGAAAAAAAGTTCCAAAATTGCTTTGAATAATGGACTAGGCATTGGCATTAAAACATAGCTTCAAAGGTGGCCATAATGATATTCACAATAAGGTATGTAACACTTTTCCTAGGATAAGTTTGTGAACTTGTCAGAACTTGTATTATCATTACCACTCCGTTTATAGCTTTATTAGTAAGAATGAAAATTAAAACTACTTGTACTTGTCCAGACTTTCACAATGTGCTGTCTTTATTGAAAATTGTTTTCAAATCCATTTTATTATCTGGGCTTCACATAAGCCTCTCAGGTTGGTATCAAACTCATAGACTCTGGACTGAGGCTCAACGAAGTCCTTGTCTCATCTCCAGGTCACATGAAGCATCAGAGACAGGGGCTCTGTCTCATGATCCCGATCCACTACACTAGGATCTCCGCGCACCACACCCCCAGACAGAAGAGAAACTCCACCCCAGCTTCCTAAAGAACTGCAGGACCACAGTTCCTTGCCAGCCACCAGTTCTTAGAGATCAAATTTGTTCTCTCCTATCTCTCTCTCCTTGCTGACCTCAGTTCATTGAGAGGACAGAGCCCATGGAATGTAACCAGATATACACGTCAAACAGTGATCAAGTGGTGCTTGTACCCTGCCCAGAGCACAGACAATGGCACCTCCCAATTAGGTGGGGCCCTAACTATAAGCAAAGTCCCAAGGAGGGGACACATAGCACATGCAAGGGGCTAACAGACAAAATACACAACCCTAAGCTGAGAGTTCTGGATGGGCCTGAGCACACCCCAACATTTTCCATCCATCTACCCACAAAAACCAAACACTCAGCCCACTCATTTCTACAGAGGCCAGCCCAGCCTAGAGGCCTTACCAAGCCCAAGCTTTACCCCGGAGTTTTAGCCTAGATATCACAAGCACATAATCCCCATTTCTAGGCTTATCTGTGGTTAGTGGTCAAGGGCAAGCCCTAAGACACCTCTTCCACCTCTGGGAGATCCAAAAAAGCAGCCCAAGTCATGACTGACATGTATAGACAGTGCTCCAAGGGACCACGGTTCAGGGAGTGGACTCTGGGATGCCTGAGCCTGACCAACCTCACTGGGTGGGGGTAGGGGACTCAACAGAGAAGGGGCTGGTTCTCGGGGGAAGACCTGAGCCAACAGCAGAGGAGTAGAACAGAATTACTTGAAGGGATCCCCACACCCAGGAGGACAGAATTACCTTGCCCAATAGACAAAGGTTTTAAGGCATCAGGCAAAATCTTGACCATATTTCACTTCCTGTCTCTACATGAAAGTCTGGCCAAGGATGAAGGAGATAACTGGACATTGGGTCCACTCTGGCACTATGAAGGGGACATGGAATTCCTGTCCACTCGCATCACCCTCATGGAACTTCCTCGGGTAAGGACAATAAAGAAGACCCACATGCCAGAGTCTCCATGTCATCCCAGCTGCTAGGCTTCCAGGGACTGCGGGGGGAATTGCTCAGTGCACATCCTGATTCTGGGGTTCCTCACAGCAACAGGATCTTCCTGGTGACCCCAACCACTGAGAGCCTCCCAGCACTCCCAGATGCCTGAGCCCTTCATACAGATGGGGAAAGCGAGGCCCAGGGAGGGTCACACGGTCACGATGAGGGTTGGGAATTCTCATTTCTCATGACACTCAGGGAAGTACCATCCCCTACCAACAAGGCCTTGGCACTTTTTTGGCTGTCCCTGGACTTTTCCAGAGGGTGTTGAGGCCCCTTGAACAAACAGCCAGCTGACAAGTGGCCCTGGAGTGTTGTGACAAGTCCCCTTTGTTTCATCAGAAGAGCTTTCCCATGAAGGGTCCTTACCTCCCTGAACACAGTCTCTCCAGGTTCAAGCACAGAGCAGAGCACATGCCCAGAGAAAGGACAGGAAAATGGGTATAAAATTACATAATAAGGTCTGATACTCACACAAAGAAAACTAATGTTCTGTCGACCACGGAGACCCACTGGGAAAAGTCAAGGCAAGATGACCAAAGGTTTGATGGGACTTCTAAAGTTTGGGTCGAAATGTTTGTTCTTATTTTAAAAACTTCTTTGTCGCAGATAAAATTGTTCTCTAATTTGGTCATACATTTGGATTTCATTATTTTCCGAATGTATTCCAGACATCTAAAATTAAACAGATGTCATCAACCCCGTTTAGACCTAAAAGACTTGTAACCAAACAGTGACTTCAACCCCAATACAATACCGACTTGGAACACTGTGTTTTAGTCATTAAAAGTTTTAAAACTCTGCTCCATTTTTCTCATTTCCTATAATGAGATCTCTTCCCCCTCCTTGAAATATGCCAATTCTTCAAGGGTCAGTGGAAAGTCAAACCCAAGAGAAAAGTAAATTTAAATATGAAAAATGGAAGAGTGAAATATGAAATCCTTATCCACTGAAACCCTTACCGAGAAACTGAAGCTCAGTTTCATTGCAAAGGAGGAGTGATGGTAAGGGGGAGATACAGAAATAGTGTGAGTGCAGGAAGGGGATTTGGCTTCTAAAGCCTGAATTGTTTTATCGTTTCTTTACTGACAGGGATTAGATTAGTGAGAATCCTTCAAGCCTGCTCAGGGCATCCTGGGGATGGTTTAAAAGAAAAGACAATTCTTTCTCCTCTCCGATCCTCTTCTCTGAGCTCGCCCCCAAATGAATTTGTTAAACAGCACAACCAGGTCAGAGGAAAGTGCCCACGTGAGATGCCCAGAATTCACAAGCAGGGGCACGTGCCCACTGGGGAAATGCCTGGGAAGGGGTGGGGAGTACCAAGACCACGGCTTAGAGATCACGTTGGAGCCTGCTGCATAATACCTTCATTAAACTTCCTGAGAAGATGTAAAGAAAGAGAAGGGGATGGGAGAGGTGCAGGGACCCAAGCAGACCTTTGCCTTTCTCATAGAAACTCAGACCATTCTGTCCTGAACACGGGGGCAGACCCCAGTGATGGCCCCCTGCCCCAGGCTCAGCCCATTTTACAGAGCTGGGTGTCTCAGCCCAGGGTGTCGCCCTGCTCACCAGCTCCTCAGGCCTGGGTCTTCCCCCACCCCACCTCCTGCATTGCCCTGTATCAACAAGGGTCCAACAAAGAAGGAAAAGGAGAGCTCTGACCACTCCCCTCAGCTCCTTACACACACAGCACTCTCTCCTCATTCCTTTCCCCGACTCCCAGAGCCCTCTGCCGAGGCTGGGAAAGATGGGAAACCAGCTCGTTTTCAAAAGATGGAACCTCTAGGACAACTGGCTCCAAATAACTGTTCCAGGGATGGGGCTCAGGTCTCAGACTCCAGGAAGGAATATGGTCATGGACCTGCTTCCATGGGAACTGACAAGATTCTTGTTGGGGTCTGCCTTGTTCAAAACAGGAAGAGAGGGAGGCAGGCAAAAAAGCTCAGAGATCTCTGTTAGAGGACAAAGCTGGGAGACAACTTTGAGGTGGGCAGGAGAGAACAATGATGCCTTCGCAATGACCCAGAAATGGGCCCATTTGGCCCCTGAGTTGAACCTGTCCAGTGTGTCCCAAACAAGAGAATCCACCCCAAGCAGACTCCCTAAAGCAATGTCCAGAGATGCCCTCACCCCAAATCCCCCCAAAAGTCTCAGGCAAGTCACTTAACCCCTCTAGGCCTTGATTCTCTCATCTGCCTCCAATGACTATACGGATTTATTCTCCAGGACTGGCGAGCAGCATTGTCCCTAATGCAGATGATCAGGGTGCGCTGACCCAGTACAGATAGGTATGCCTGGCTGTCCGGAGGGCTCTGCTGAGGACAACTGAGTTCTTAAAGTTCACCAGCGATGTCTGCCTTAATCCTGGGAGAAGAATGACTGCTTTTAGCTCTCCTATCTCCCAACCCAGACCCTACTCATCTTGTTTCACAGGCATGGAAACAGAGGTCCAGGGAAGTAAGGTGACTCTATCCAAGGTGCTCACCTATTAGAACAGAAGACCAAGCTTCCCAACCATTGGGAACCTAGAATTGGTGGGACTACACCTTTGGTGTATCTTACAAGGGTACATGTGAAATTTACTAAATGTAGAATACAAATTTCTTAACACAATAACCAAGAAAATGCCGTGAAGGCTATGCTATCCTGTTTGATGAAAATATTTCAAATTGTATATAAAACTAGCACATTGTACCCCATGATTCCATTAATGTACACAGCTAGGATCTAATTAAAAAAAAAAAGAAAGAAAGAAAGAAAGAAATCTGCCAAGTGGTGGATTTCAATCCTTGGAGTTCCCTAGATTTCAATTATGGACTTTTCAAAATTATGGGACTTTTCAAAATACTTTAATTTGGACCTTAAAGTGAGCTCCATACTCTCGTGAGGGAGGCAGCAGGCAAGGGAAACTGAGGTCAGACAGGTGAAGGGGTACACACCAGCTCCCACAGCAAGCCAGTGACAAAATGAGAGGAACACACAAGCCAACCCTTCCCCTAGATCACCTGCCATTCAGATTGCCATGTCACCCAACAATACTGACAAGCTGGAGCTGCCAGAGGACACTAACAGGTGGGATAGGGAGGAAGGGGATGAGGACAGAGGGTCAGGTGCATGGCCCCCAGTGACAAATTACTGGCGGGAACTACTGAATGGACTCAGGACAGAGAAGAGCTGAGTGATAAGACATCACTAGCACCAGAGCCCCTTCAGTTTACTCTCACGTGAGTTTTTGGCCAGCTAATGCCACTCATCTCTCTAACAGGTGGCTGACAAAGCTCTTTTAGTACCTACAATAAACTGGAGTCACAAGAGGAACAAATTACCTGGCAATTATTTGCTGGTAATTATTATATTTGCTTTACCAAAGGATTCTTCTCTCTTATAAATAGCAAAAGCCTTTCTAGCACTTGGGTGTAATTCCATTCACAAAGGCTCCACACGGGCAGCCATTCAGAAGCTCAAGGCTGCTCCTTAAGCTGGGACTCAACAGCTGCCACATAAAGCACCAGAGGGGCAGCTGGTGGCTGCTCTAAGCACCAGCCTCCTCCAAGATCATGAGGGGGTATGACCACAGGAAGGATGCCAAGGACAGTGGGCACAGCCTCCTAGACAACCCCCAAAGGAGAGGCTGGGACAGTGCTGGTCCTTGCTGGCCCTCAGAGATAGATATTCACAGTGCAGGAGCAGACGGAGCATCCATGGTGTGTGGGGCATGACATTAGGCGCCGGGTGAGAGGGAGGCAAGGTCAATATGATTCCTAGGGCACACAGTGGGGTGAGAGGGAGGCAAGGTCAACATGATTCCTAGGGCACACAGAGGGGTGAGAGGGAGGCAAGGTCAACATGATTCCTAGGGCACACAGTGGGGTGAGAGGGAGGCAAGGTCAACATGATTCCTAGGGCACACAGTGGGGTAGAGGGAGGCAAGGTCAACATGATTCCTAGGGCACACAGTGGGGTAGAGGGAGGCAAGGGCAACATGATTCCTAGGGCACACAGTGGGGTGAGAGGGAGGCAAGGTCAACATGATTCCTAGGGCACACAGTGGGGTAGAGGGAGGCAAGGGCAACATGATTCCTAGGGCACACAGTGGGGTGGCACATACTGAGACAGATACCAGTCAAATGGCCGCACTAATGAATGCCTACCTGCAACCTCACCGAAGGACTCTGAAGGAAAAGGAGCCCTGCTCTAGAAAAGCCTTTGATAAATGTGCCTAGGCCCGGAGTGGGAAGGAAGGTGGTGTGACTGGGGAACTGAGACAGCAAGGCCACAGCGGCTGGGGCAGAGGGCTGGGGCAGCTTGAGGACAGCTGAGGCTTCTAGGTCACGCCACAGGGTCTTTACACAAAGGACAACAGGAAGCCACAGGAGGGTGCTAGGCGGACGAGAGCCATGGCCAGTCTCGTGTTTTGAAGGGATCGCTCTGGGCGCTGAGTGGAGCAAGGACCACAGGAGGGTCAGATGAAAATGGGTGGCCAGCTAGGTGTCCAGGTGAGGTGTGAAGGTGACTGGCACAGGGTGGACAGAAGTGAAGGAACTCAAAAGCTATAGATATAAAACTGAGCTGGCTTCAGGATGGACTGGACGTGGGCACTGGAGAAAGAGTGTGTCAGAAATGCCCCCAGGCTGTGAGGACAGGGGACATCACGAGGCACAGGGCCTTCTCCACAGTCCCTCATTTCCTCCTTTCAAATCTTCTAACGAGGTGATTTCATAGGGAGATTACAAGACAGAGCTGCTTGCCACAGAGGTCAGATGTCTTCCCACAGGAAGAAAATCTCAGTTTCTTTCCCTAAGGAAATAGTGAGAGGACAGAAGCCTCAAATCTCGCCATGGGGATTAAGCGTAGATGCTCGAGAGGACTCTCTGGATCCAAGGGTGCTACGCTGGAATGTGTGAGTCAGCAGGAGTCTGACTCTCCTCTCCCTAGGTCTCTGAGATGGGGGTAGGCTGCTGACCCTAGGGGTCCCCACAGTGCAGGGGATTGGACCTGAGGAACCACGGGAGCCCTGCAGACGCTCTAGACAGCCAGTGACAATAGCTCCATTTACCGGGCACTCCCCATGTGCAGACAGGGGGCTCACCGGCCTTACCCACATTCCTTCATCTGAGTCGCACAACATCACTCCTTGGTGAGCACTACCCCACGTGAAAGACAAACAATGAGGCTCAGAGAGGTTAGGTAACTTACCTGAAATCACACAGGTTGAAGCAAAAGGTGCCGGGCCTTGAACCCTTGCCTATCACCAAAGCCACACTTTTCTCACCGTTCTCCCCTACCCCCATCCCTGCTCTTGAACATTTAATTCTATCCGAGCAGAGCCTAGTACTGACATGCTAACAACACAGGCTACGGGCTGGGGGAACAACCTGCAAACAGCACTTCAATACAAACTAGAAATACAATATTAATGAAAGTTATAGCCAACATCTTACACAACTGTACTCCACAGAAGGAAAATTGAACTGCTCATTACCAGAAAGAAAAAGACCTGGGGGGAAAGTCTATAAAAGAGAGCTTTGTAGAAATAGCCAAAAGATGAAGCTTTGTGCATATTTTAAAAGTATTTAAAATATTTTGCCAAAGCACCTTTTGGGAACACTCTGGCCATTCTCATTCAGCACTATAAGAGGGTACCTACTGCCCCCCATCATCAAAAATGAGAAATTTCTACTGATCTGTAAGAACTCTCAGATGCTGCTCATCTTTCCTGTGGTACAACATGTAATTCCTCTGTCTTCGTCTTATTTTTCCTTTTTTTCCCCTAGAAATTCAACTTTAATAACCTCATTTTCTAAGTTGCTTAAATCTAAAATTTAAAGCAAAAAAAAAAAAAAACTCAAAGAATCTGTCACCTGCAAAAATCACTTTCTGCAGGGTTTTAAATCTACTCCCCATTGTCAACAATGCCACCACATCTGACAGGATGCTCCAAAGCGAAGCCAGGCTGCCTTGCAGCCCGGGCTCATCCAGAGTGGTCACTGGTAACTAGCAAGCATGAACCCTCCCAAGTGAGCCTATACCTGTTGTCCAGCCTCCAGGGCCCTAGAGCCAGCCGGTGTTGCTTGACCCTCCCGTGGGAGGCCCCACGGTGTCAGCTAGTAGCATGGCACCAAAACAGGAGAGCCACACGGGAAGCTGGCTGTAACCCTCAAGGATCACACCCTGGTGAGAAGCAGCTCCACACACACTCCAGGCCTTGCCCTGAGTTCTCTCTCACCCAGACATACACACATATGCCCAGCACATGCCTAAAGAACAACCGATCAAAACAAGCCTCTGTGACCTGCAGTCGCTCAGAAGCCTTACAATGTAGAACAAGAACACTGAGCTCCCGGCCCCCCTCCACCCCACAAGGAAAGAGCTGGGAGTCAGGAGCAGGCCTTCCAAACACACGGGCTGTGTTAGATGGCTTGCTCCACAGGGCTGCATCCTTCCCTGTGTCACCCACAACACTACAGGGGGACGAGACCCTACAAGACAGCAGTGGGTACCAGGGTGAGGCCTTCCAAGATTTGCAGAAGCTGCACCCCTACCTGGGACCGCAGAGCTGGGTGATGGGCTCTGGTGGCCCCAGAATGTGCCCTGCCCAGGTCAGGCTAGATGACTTGGGTCACACGGCTTCTCTGCAAAGCAAGGATCCATTCCTTCCCTGAAGCAGGGCCTCTGAAGCCCCTTTTGACTCTGTAGCTTTTTGTCTCTCTCCTACCCCTGTTGCCCAGCTATGCAAACAAAGGCATGTTTGGGGGAAGAAGGGTGCTCATATTTAATAACCCTCAAATCTGGCTCCACATGTGGCTATTGTTAGGCAGATTTAAACAGCAATTACGGAGGTACCTCCTTCCTCCTCAGCAACAATCTAGGCCCTTAATCCAGCTAAGACCCAGAGAGTTTAGGGCTGAGCTCACTGAGATGAAGGTACCAGCTTAAGCAGGGCCTGCTCAGGGCTGGGGGAGCTGGAACGCAGACAACAGTTCTCCCTAAATTTACTCCTTGCCAGCAAAAAAAGGGAGGGAGGGCACAAAGAAGGGATTGCTTGGCTGAAGTCCCCATGGTAATTTGGCTTCCAGAAAACCCACGTGGAAAGTCTGCAGAAATGTTAGGAGTAAGAATTCAGAAAGAAGGCAACATGCCCCCACAGGAGCCCAACGCTCAGGCTGAGACTGGGTCTCAGAACACTCAGTATTCAAAGCTGCCAACGGTCTGACTAGGGTGGAAAATAAGTTTCCATAGGAGAAACGTGGTCAGGGAGGCAGGACGGGATTCGTAGGAGGCGGCCAGATGGTGTGCCATAGCATCTCCAGCCCTGGGCCTCTGCCCTCCCAGCTTCCAGGAGGGAAACCTCCCACCCTCCCGCTTGTCTGAATGCTCCCCTCCCAACAGGTCTGACTTGGAGGTTCCTGCCACTTCCCTGGAGCTCAGGCCCCCATGCTGGTGCATGTGTTGTCCATGCAGGGTTGTAGGCCTCAGGGTGCAGACAGCTTGGGCTCTGGGCCTCCAGATTCCCCAGCCTGGTTGGAGGAGAGGTGCTGAAAGACAGAAGCTGAGACTTCTTTCCACCAGCCCGGGCTAGCTCCATCAAACCAACCTCCACTGTAAGAAGGAAGTCCTTTCTCATCGTCCAATGGCAGAGGAGGGAGGGAAATCCTGCCACCGCCACCGGAAGCCTTCCAGCCAGGAGAACCCTGGCTGCAACATCCGGGATCAGTAGCAGGACTCTGAGTAGAGGCAGGACAGGGAACCGCAGCTCCTCCCAGCCTCGGAGGCCTATGACTGTCTGATGAATCAGCACCACTCCAGCTCCCCATCCTTTCAGGCTTGGATTTTCTCACCTAAGTTTTCTGAGTAGTATTTTGTTCTGTTTTGTAATAAAACAATGAATGAATACCATTTGGTGTTAACTATAATCTTGGAAAAAAGCCTATTTGGGGACCACAGCCAGCCTCTGCTGAGCGCCCATCCCTCCCAGGCAGCACCGTGCTAGGAACTCACAATTGCTGTCAGGGAGCAGAGAGTGAGGGCTTTGGACAACACAGACCTGCACGTGAACCCCAGCTTCATTATCTAGTGGCTGTGTGACCCTGGGCAGGTTTCTTAATTCTCTAAACCCTTGTTTCCTCATCAACAAAATGATCATCACAATACCACCCTCACAGAGTGGCCCTGATGACCAAATTAAATGGATTAATGCAGCAATTCCCAAAGTGTGGTTTGAGGACAGTAGCATCAGAATCATCTAGGAACCTGTTAGAAATGCAAGTTTTCCTACCATAGACCTACTGAATCTTTGGGACTCAGTAATCTGTGCTTCAAGTGTCCCCCAAGTGATTCTGACCTCACAGGGCATGCTGTAGGTTTGAGAACCCGCTGAGCTGTGTGTCAAAGGTGATTAAGAACAAGTCTCTGGCAAGCAAGCTGTAGTCACCATTGCAGGAATCACCATCTGACCTGCCTCTCCTGGCTGAACCTGAGGTTCAGGGAAGTCATTTTTCCAAATCCAAACAGCTAGAACCCAGGCAACGTGACCTCCAAGGCCTCAGCCTTCCCAGCATACCTGCTATATTCCATTTAAAGCCTAAACCCTAAAGCAAAATAAGTATTGATGTTCTCAACAGGGCTAAACAGAAGTTAGCGTGGGTAATTGCTATAAACACTCTGCATCAAACCACAAGAAAAGCAAAGCGCCTAAGAATAGAAATCACCCCTCCAAAAATTCGAGGGTGCAGAGGCTCCTGAGCCAGAGAAGATTTCACTCCTTAGGAGTAAAGGACGTGAGACACACAGTGTTCTCTGGGATGCGGTTGCTGGGAACTCTCAGGAACACCCCGAACAGCACCCACAGTAGATGTTTGAGCTATACAGGGAAAACTGTAGACTACTTTAGTACTCTTTGAACAGGACATGGGAAATGTAATTAACAGTGAGTCAAGAAACCTAGTGACTTTCTCTGCAGATTGTGTGTCTCCATCTGTAGACAGGGTAAACAGTAAGCACTCAGAGAGCTTGAGGAGGTGCCCCTGGGCTCTCTCTGTGCCTGAGTGCAGACCACCCCCTGCCGTGAGGGGGGGTCTCCATGGCTCAATCCGCAGGGAGTCTGGGCGTGCTGCGCACCTCCTGTGTGCAGAGTACAGCCACATCTGCAGCAAGAACTCAAGTGAGCCCGAGCCCCAGGCTGGCAGGTAGGGAGCCGAGAATGTGCTGTCTGGGAAACCAGGCGGCAGAGAATTCGCCACAGCAGGTGTGGCTACGGCCCCTGTTGGTCTGCCTCCATCTTCACCACATTGCTCCAAATTAGACCCCCCCTGAAGGCTCCTCTTTGCTTCTGGGAAAGAAGTTCAATTTAATCTGCCGGAGTCCCTTGCCTGGCAAACACTACACATTGCTCGCCAAAGCAATACACGTAAAGCAACATGCTCGGGGTACTGTGCTCCCCACCCCACAAGAAAACCTTCCTGCTTCTTCAGACCCTGCTAAGCTCCTCCAGAGCCACCAGACTGTCAAAGAGCCTGAAATTCCACTGTGAGTTGTTCTTAACTCACCCTTGCTCATCACACTCCAGCTGCACTGATGGCTTTGGGGCCCACAAGGAAACCAAGCTCTACCCGCTGAGGACCTTTGCACATGCTGCTCCCTCTTCCAGTGGATTCCTTCTCAGTGTTTAGGTCTCCGCAGAGAAGCCACCCTATTTAGAGCAGGTCTAGCTCCTCTGGTTTAAGTAGCACTCTTCACAACTTGCTGTTATCTTTTTGTGTATTTGTGTTTTGTCCAACTATGCTTCCTCACCAATAAAACGTGGGCTCCAGTAAGGTGTCTGTCCTGCTCACCCCCAATCACATTTTAGATGCAAAATCACCATTTGTAGGATGGGTGGGTGGACGAATGAATGAGAAAGAGAAAAACAGTAATTATCATCATCCTGATACAGGGACAGTGTTCCCTGGCAGGGGTGAGGGGGGGTAGGCAGGGACTGGTCGAGGCACAGAATGGCACTACAGAGCTCACCATAGGACAGATGGTGACGTCCTGCCCTGTCACCAGCTACCCTGAACCAGGGCATCTCAAGCAACCAGTGTTGGTGACTGCCGTATGTACGCCGGAGCCTGAGCCCTAAGAGAGGAGGCCCCAGCCTCCCAAGCCTACTTGTGCCTTCCCAAGGCCCGCTGTGGGTCGAGGAGATGGAGAGGGCACCCAGGAGGGGACAGCAGCCATCAGCACCATATAGGCCCCACCAGGAGCCTGATCTTATGTGTTCTCTGCTGGCAAAAATGCAGCTCCTTGGGTGGGGCGCCTAGAGAGCATCAGCCCCTGACCTGGACAGATCCCAGCCAGTGTTTCCAGTTTGTGAGTTTCTCTAAGCAGATGTGTGCCAGACCAGGCTGGATCAGCATCGTAACATTTGCCTTTCATGGGCGTCTGAGCTTCTCCCTCCCACACTTATATTTGAAACAAGCCATGATGGATGGTCATGCTAATAAGAAGAATAACAGCTGGTCACCATTTATTTATTCAAAGAACTTCATGTGGGGAGAAACTTCTCATACCACATCACCAAATAAAAGCCATTCCATCACCACACACAGGCCTGCTGTGTGTGGCTTCCTGCTAATCTCAGTCCTCGCTGCCCCGTGGGCTTCTGACACCCCAGATCCTGGGCTGAGGAGGGGATGAGAGAGAAGAGAGAGTGTTGCTCCTCACACTCATGTCCTCACTCATTCCGTGGCCTCAGGCCAGAGTATTTACACAGCACAGGCTTTGACCGCTTGCAGCCTGCAGGTCCATTAGTAGGATGTAAATAGCTCTCAGCTCTTCAAAGACCAGGGCAAGCCATTCTGTGAGGTCTGAGTCAGCCTGCCAGGGTCTCGCATTTCGAGCCTTATTCATCTTCCTGATAACTTCCATAAAGGGCCAACACCGCCTTTCTGGTATGCTAAGCCTCCCAACAGCACCCCCAGTGGAATTCGCACACGAGATTGGCCGTCACTGAGCTCCTGCTATATATGCAACAGTGTCCCAGCCACTCTGGGAAGAGGAAAGAGCAGAAAATACGGTCACTACTTCCTACAGAATGTGGCAGACACACGGATAGAAAATATTATGGACAAAACCCAAGAAACCGAGGTAAGAATTACATCAAAGACAGCGGAGTAAGCCAGGAGGGCATCAAACCCAGAGGCCAAGGACACAGAGAGGCTTGAATGCTAACTGTCTCTAACTGCATGACCCCTGGTTAAGTGGCCTAAATTCTTTGGGCCTAGGTTTCCTCATCTGTAAAACAGAGGTAATAATAGGTAACAATAAGGTTGCGGGAAGGACTAAATGAATTAGTATATGGAAAATGCTTAGCCTGGTGCCTGGCATACAATAAGCACGTAAACATCAGCCACAGTTTATTACGAGAGGAAGCTTTCTGGAGGAGAGTTTTGAGACTTCACAGAAGTGACGGACGTAGTCCCCTTTCCCATCATCCTGCCTGTGGGGTGATGATGCTGGCACACACGGCCTGTACACAGTCAAATAAGAAGGAAAGACCAGCTGCTGTGCTTCCAACTACGTACAGGAAAATTCATTCCCCAAAGCCACGCAGTCTTTCAGGAAAAAGGAGTGGAAATCCTATAGCAAATTAGCCTATGGGAAAGATTACCCGAAAGTATAGGGTCACACTGTCCTTGGCCTGGCACAGCCCTGTCACTTAGAGTCTGCTTCATAGCTGTGGGTCGGGGCATGGGGTGGTGTATGTAGGGCAGAGGTACGCTTCTTGGCAACACTCTCATTGTCATAACTACAGGGACGAGCTTAGAGGAGGGGGCAAAGGCCATGTACTCTGAGAGGGGATTGGCACTGGCTTCTGTCTCAGACCAAAAAAACCCTTCCTTTCCTGGCTAGACTCAAAGTCAAAATGTAAGAGCCAAACAATATATAATGGACATCTGTGCAGACTCTCACAAAGTACTTTGTGACCTCATATAGTAACTTTAGCCTTAACAAAGGACCCTCGGAGGTGAATGGACTAGGCAGAAATATCATCTTCAGTTTGCAGATAAGTTGGGGATCAGAGAGGTTAAGTAACATGTCCAAGGTCACACAGTGGCAACGTGGCAAAGCTCAAACTCATCGTCCAAACCCTGATTTCTGTCATCATTGCCTTCCCCACCTGACTATTTTTCTACCAGTCCCAGCTGTCAAAAATCAGGGCAATTTAAATATATATATAACACACACACAAAGAAAAACCTTTCAACCAAGCATGAGAGCCCATGGGAACAAACAATATAATGCACATAGCTTCCAAGATGGCAGGAAAACTCCCAGAGGAAAGAGAACACATACTCGAGAGGGAAGCAACGTAAGGGCTGTCAAGAGAGAATGGCAAAAACTATAGCACATCCACACCACGGAATACCATCAGCCAAAAGAGAATGACACTCATCGCGATGTACTGCCACAGAAAGAGCACCAGGGCACTGATGAGTGGAAACCATCAATGAGGTTTCAATGAGGCATCTTATATGATCCCACAGATGTTAAAAAAGCAATGAAAACAAAACCGTATATTATCTCTGGATTTATAAACACATATGTAAATGCACAGAAAAGCATCTGGCAAGACCCGCCCTCTACCAGATATCTTCTTCTTGCACCCGCAGAGGCCCTCTCCAGCCTTCTGCACCTGGCTCTGGACCCTGGAGGCTTCCCCGCATGAAATGCATCAGAGGGCCTCTGTACCTCTGAGCTGGTGGTAACCACCAGCAGGAGATCAAAGGAATATGAAAGAATGAGGTTAAAGTATTTATTTTCCCAGCTTCCCTTTCCCAGGAGGTCTCTGAACACTAACCACCTCTCTCAGCCAAAGTTCATGACTCCTTTCAAAGTACCCACACTCTTTGCCCCCAGGTTATGTTCTTTGGGCCTGAGGTGCTATGGCAAGGCCTGGGATCCTGCACTATGATTTGCGGATTGTCCTGCCCAAAGCT
Source organism: Arctocebus calabarensis (assembly GCA_963573935.1). NCBI lineage: Eukaryota > Metazoa > Chordata > Mammalia > Primates > Lorisidae > Arctocebus > Arctocebus calabarensis. The sequence continues at coordinate 15,183 of CAUYON010031913.1, forward strand.
TCATATATTGTCTCTATAATAAAATTATCCCAGCTAGACTGTGCCATTTGCTTCTTCCTAAGGCAAAATTCAAGCTGCTAGCAGTGGATAACTGGTGGGCAGTGGGGGAAGAGAGTGGAAGGTACCGGTACTCAGCGCTTAGTGATCTACAAGGTCAGACAATTAATTCATAAACTCATCCTAGAAAAAAATGATACATACTTCATCACTGATTATCACGATGGTCACCTTCAAAATACTCCCCTTGGGAAGCTATGCACCAATACCTAGTCCACTTTTCAAAGCAATCCTGTTACTATTTTTCTGGAATGGACATCAGAGTTATAGTAGTACGAGGTCTGACAAATGAGTTCCAAAACTCATCCCATAAAAAGTACTTGAAGGGTGGACTGGACACTGGCATTAGTGTATAGCTTCTCAAGGGGAGTACTTCAAAGGCGACCATAGTGATATTAGTGATATACCAGCAATAAGGTATGTAGCACTTTTTCTAGGATGAGTTCATGAACTTAATTGTCTAACCTCATATAGTAACTTTAGCCCTTTTAGTAATAAGGTGCTTGCGTGTTTATTTTATATCATGGGAAATTTCAAGCACATGCAAAAATAGAAAGAATGGCATAATGAGGTCCCAGGTATCCATTACCCAGCTTCAACAATCATCAATTCATGGCCAACCTTGTTTCAATCATGGCCCTGCCCACTTCCTACCCCTATATTATTTTAAAGCAAATCCAAAACATCATGTGTTTTAAATTTACAAGGAAATTATATTTCGATATTGTCTGGATAATTAAAATTTAATTAAAAGTAAAGACATTCTCAAAGCTAGAACTTCTGACAGCGAGGAGGTCCTGTCTTTGTGTTTAGATTGTACCCAGGTCAAGGCTCTTCCCCTCCAGTTTGCCCTCGTACCATGACTCAGAGGCTGGCCACGCTGACCCCTTCAGTAGGCTGGGGGCCCAACTAGCACTGCAGTCCTTGCCAACCTGACTTGAACCTGGAAGATCTCATCATAAACACAAAGCCACAGAAATACCTCCCGTCTGGGCATTAGCTTTTGGGTTTTGCTCAGCCTATTTTTGTCCCTTGGTTTTCTGTGTTGTTTTACTGAAGTACAAATTTTACGTTTGTGAGATTCATTCCCTGTCATTACATACAGCTTTAGACTGCACATCTCCACTGCAGTGTAGTATTCCATTGTGCACATTTACATACTACCATTCCCTTTCCCATTCTACTCTTCATGGGAACTTGGGTGGAGCTGTTACAAATGGTGTTGTAATGGACATTCTAATGCATGTCTTTTGGTGTTCTTACACATGTATTTCTGTTGGCTATCCACCTAGAATGGAATGGCTGTGTCATAAGAAAGTATATGTTTACCTTATCCAAAGTGCATGTGATTTCTGGAGTTGAACATCCTTGCCAAAGCCTAAGTATTGATTGGTTTGTTTCACTTTAATCATTCTTGTGGATGTGCAATGTCTCTCATTGTGCTTTTAATTTTCACTTTCTTACTCACTAATGAAGCCAAACACTTTTTCATATGTTGTTTGGCCACTTGCATGTCCTCTTACGATCCAAGTCTTTTGTATATTTTTCTAGCAGGTTGTTTTCTTATCAATTTGTCAAAGCTATATATTCTGTATGAATATCTTTTGTAAGTGTCTTCTGTTCTGTAGCTTGCTTTTTCATTTTCCTAATAGTGTCTTGATAAAGAGAAGTTTATAAATTTAATATGGTCTAATTCATAAAATTATTTTCTTGTATGGTTAACAGTTCTTGGATCTTGCTCAAAAAGTCTTTGCCTTCACTGCTCTCAGTTTTTATAAAGACATCTCTTTAGGAAAAAACCCACTTATTGCAATTGAGTAACAAAAGTCCTAGGAAACCACTAACGGAAACACCAAGTCAGCTCCAAGAAGGAATTAATTTTTAACTATCTCATTAGAAAGACAATCTCCTGATTTTATATTCTTCTATTAGCAGCCACTTACAAGAACCAAGGTTCTTCTTACCTATAAAAGTGTAAAGAGAAAGCAGCTTAGGTGGAAATAATCTCTTATTAAGAGAAAAATGTAAAAGCTTAGAGTATTTTTTTTTTTTTGAGACAGAGCCTCAAGCTGTCACCCTATATAGAGTGCTGTGACATCACAGCTCACAGCAACCTCCAACTCCTGGACCTAAGCGATTCTCTTGCCTCAGCCTCCCAAGTAGCTGGGACTACAGGTGCCCACCACAACATTTGGCTATTTTTTTGGTTTTAGTTGTCATTGTTGTTTGGCAGGTCCAGGCTGGATTTGAACCAGCCAGCTCTGGTGTATGTGGCTGGCACTTTAGCTGCTTAAGCTACAGGCTCTGAGCCTAGAGTATTTTTTATCCTTAAAAAAATTATAGAATTCATAATAATATGCCAATGACTAGCAGGGTTCTTGAACCATAAGGAATAGCAGAAAAATGCCAGCATTGAAATTGAAATGGCTTCCATAGGATATGTGTTTTTAGGAGGAACACTTCTCTTTCCATAAGGACTTCCTCTCTCCCAAGAGAGGTTTGCATCTTACCCTGCATGAAAAGATTTCTAAACACTTCCATCAGGGGACATTTCTCCCACTGAAAATAATAAATGAGAACATGATTAGCATGCTCAGTGGTCTTATCAACCCCAAATATATTGATCCAAGTAATTTTAAAAAGCACTTGTTAAAATAAGAAAGGTTCCTTTGTACACTGACGTTTTCACAGCAATAATTCTGAAAGGTAATGGTGACCTTCTAAATCCAAACCACTGCTTACATCTTAAAACAAACAAAAAAACTAAGATCAACAAGGAAAAAACAATAAGCAAAAAAAAAAAATCTACACATGACTCATGCCTTCAGTATTACTAGGAGTCAAATACTACTATGGATTTCAAATTACATGGAAAAATAAATACCAAATTCTAACAAAGTACCTACCGCAACTGCCTGTCTGTGGGTATAGAGGGCAGGAAAGGAGAATCTGAGGAAATTACATGGATAAAAAGGAAGAAGGAGTAGAGACCATAAATGAAACAGAATCACCCTAGAAAGAAAAAGTCCAGCACTAAGTACAAAATAACGAACATGAGTCTTAAATTTAGCAGTTCACTGTACTGGCTACAAGAAAGGTATTTGAGAGTAGGGTGGGAGGTGACAATGTTAGCGAAGCATTGCTTTTGGAGGGAGGAAATAAATAGAGACGAGGTGTTGCTCTTATAGTTGTGGCAGTAAAAAAAAATTAAAAAGAAGGAAGGAGAAGAAAGAATTCTGCATAAAAAAAAATAAGAGAACAAAACACACAAAGCCTTTCTTCTCTCCTGTAACCACTATCCATTCAATAAACTCCACTTCACCATACTGACAGAAGAGGGCACTCTTGAAATAGGCACTCTCACCACAAAATGCCTGGGAATAAACGGAACACTTGTACTAACTGCATACTAAGCTATTATTTTTTTCAAAGATAAAATATGCATCAATGCATTTTAGCTAATGAAAATTCTGCCCCTCCAATCAACTATGAAGCAGAAGTAAACTATAATGTAACATTTCAAACCGAATTAAATACAGTAGATCCTAAGTGGACCACCCAAGGGAATGTAACAAACTGGTCAATATAAGGAACTCGGCCTACTGTACTGATATGTACATGTGGTGCATGTCCAGTCTATGCAAATTAGGTCAATTTAAGGAAGCGGTCAATGCAGGGAGGTGGTCATCTATGGTGGTTCTGCTGTATTATAAAATAAGCACTTAAAGATTTAAAAAAACTAGAATCAGAGATTAAAAACTAAGAACAGAAAAGAACTTGTAAAAACCAGGAAGAAGTGAAATTGAGTTGATCCATTCTAGGAAATAAATGAAAGGAAAAACAAAACTTTCTCAGAAATGAAGAATAAATTGTAAGTGCCCAAGAGAGAAAAGGTGCAGTGAAAATTTGATAAGGGGCATTAAGATGCTAAAAAAAAAACTGAAAGAAAATGAATTAAGAAAGAAGTAAAAAGGATCAGAGAGAAAACAGTTGAAATGGAAGACAGGCAAAGAAGGTCTAACCTATGTATAATTGGACTCCATGGAAGAAAAAAACCCACAGAACAGAAATAATATTTGGAAATATAATCCAAGAAAACTTTCCAGAAATAAGATAAATCCTAATTCAACATATTGTGTGCATCAGAAAATGAATCTGTTCTGAAGAACTCTGAATTGTATCTCAGTAAAGCTATTAGATATTAATGAGGGGGAAAAAAATCCTTAGAACCTTCAGACAAAAGGACCAAATTCTTTATTTGGTAAGAAGTTTAAGCAAACATCAGACTCCCTAAGAACAACACACAGAACTGGGCAAGTATGGAGCAGTGTTTTCAAGATACTCAAAGAAAGAGTGCAAGCCAAGGATTTTATATCCAGCCTTCAAAATTTTGTCCAACCAAGTGATAATTTGGGGAGCTTTGGCAAAGGATTGATGGTAATAATTTAATGCATTTAATAATAGAATTAAGATTAAAACAAGGGTAGGGTCATGATATCAACAGATTCTGTAAATATGATATGTTCTGATGAAATACAAATAATGTAACCCTAAAAATGAAAGCAAAAGGCGAGAGAAAAGAGAAAATAAATTGTGATCACTGGTGATTACTGTTAGGTAATACATATACGTAGATCAAAGGATATTATGCAAAACTGACAGATCAGATAGTAAAAGTATATGTAAGAAAAGAGGGAATTAAGGGCACTATAAAAGGTATAAATACAATGGCAACCACTATTGGTGACAAATAAGTACCAAATTCTAACAAAGTACCTACCACAACTGCCCATCTGTGGGTATAGAGGACAGGAAAGGAGGGTCTTAAGACTTGTTTACATGGATAAAAAGGAAGGGAGAGTAGAGAACATAAATGAAACATAGACAGAATCACCCCAGAAAGAAAAAGTCCAGCACTAAATACAAAATAATGAACATGAGTCTTAAAAGTAGCAGTTCACAGTACTGGCTAACATTTAATACATTTAATAATAGAATTAAGATTTGACTCGATATCAAAAATATAAACCTTTCTAAATATCAAAATAATTTTTAGGCAACATAAATATATCAAATAAACTCAATTAAAAACATAATGCACACACTCCTAAGCCAGCATCTCACTTCACAGAGAAACACTAAAGGCATTCCCAAATAAAGGAAGGAACAAGGCACAGAGAGCCATTTCTTTACTGCTAACATTGTACTGAAAGTATTAGCAATGCAATTAGGAGAAAATGAGAAGTTGTTTGATAATAGGAAAAGAATAACTGTATTGCAAAAAAGCACAGTAATATACCTAGAAATCTAAAGAATAAATGATAAAACAGAATTTCTCAAAATTTTTCTCAGAATCCTTTTATCCTCTTAAAAACTGAGGACCTCAGGGAGTCTTTGTTTATGTAGGTTACATCTATTGATATTTATTAGATTAGAAATTAAAACTTAGAGAATATTAAATATTTATTAGCTAATTTAAAAGTAATAAGAAAAAACACATGTTACCACAAACGGCAGGCACATGGTTGAACAATAACCACAAACAAAACCTTTTAGTGAGAAGAATGACAATGCTTTACATTTTTACACATCTATTTTTGAGCTTAATGAAAAAGAGCTGGATTTCCATATCTGCTTCTGCATTCAATTGCAACAAACTACAATTTTCGTATTGCTTCTACAATAATGTGATAGCAGACATTACATAGACTCTGGAAAACTCTACTGTACACTCAAGAGAGAGCAAAAGTTAAAAGGGAAAATTATGTCTCATTGTCCTTATGAAATTGTTCTGGCCTTGTGACTTCATAGGGACCCGCCAAAGGTACCCAATCCACATATTGAGAGCCACTGAACTAACTCAAACAATAAAATAATTCAGAAAGTTAGTAGGAGATAAAATTAACACTAAAAGTCAGTAGCCTTCATAGGCACAAATAATAAACAACTATAAGATGTAACGGAAAAGAAATCCTATTTACAATAGCAATGAAAATGATAAAATACTTAAAACAAACTTAACAAGAAATGTTGAGAACCTGTACAAAGATAATTATAGCATTCCCAAAAAACATAAAAGTAGACTTGAAAAATGGACAAGACTTCAGGATATGTTAATATCATTAAGATATTAGTTCTCCCACAGTTAACTTACAAACTTAACATAATTAAGTTCAAAACAGCTTTTTTCTAAAGCTAGCCAAGTTGACATTAAGGTTCATATAGAACAATTAACATGCAATAATGGGGTAGGAAAACAGTGAAAAGGAAAGGCTCTAAGGAGGGAACTAGCCCTATCATATTTTTTAAATACAGGAATGGCCATAAAGTTAGTGTGCAATTCAAAATAGTGTGCAATTTTAAATTGCACACAAATTTTATGGACACCCTGTATTATAAAGCCTCTGTAATTAAAAATATGACAAAGGCAGAAGCTTCATGGAGTACTATTCAGCCACAGAAAAGATGGGAGACTTTATATCTTTTATGTTTACCTGGATGGAGTTTAAACACATTCTTCTCAGTAAAGTATCTCAAGAATGGGAAAAAAGTATCTAATGTACTCAATACGAACATGAAACCAATATATATAAACAACTACATGACCACATGAATGATGAAACATAAATATAGTCTAGCAAGGAGGGGAGGGAGGGGAGGGGAGGAGGAGGAAGAGGGAGGGGGGAGCAGGGGGGAGGGGAGGAGGAGGAGGGAGGAGAGCAGGGGAGAGGGGAGGAGGGGGAGGGGAGGAGAGGAGAGGAGAGGAGAAGAAAGGGAAGAGGGGAGGGCGATTGGTGAGATCTCACCTAATGTGCACAAAGTGAGGGTGTACAGTACACCTTAGGATGTAGAGTAGGTCTCCTGGGTGAAGGGCTCAATTACAATTTGAACTTTATCTTGGAAGTGAGAACAATGCAACCTAAAAATGTGTACCCTCATATTAATTTGAAATTTTAAAAATATGTAAATTTTTAAATTTATATATTTAAATATATATATGGCCTTCTCCCTCCCCTTTCCTCTCCCTTCTCTGCCCTCCTTCTTTCTGGACTACAGTTGTATTTTATCATTCCTATAAATGTGTAGGTGATTATATATTGATTTCATAATAATATTGAGTATATTGGATATTTTTTCTTTAGATACTTTCATTCTTGAGATACTTTACTAAAAAGAATATATTCCAGCTCCATCCAGATAAACATAAAAGATGTAAAGTCTCTGTCTTCTTTATGGCTGCATAGTATTCCACAGTATAAATATACCACAATTTGTTAATCCATTCATGGGTCAATGGGCATGTGGACTGCTTCCATGACTTGACAGTTATGAATTGGGCTGCAATAAACATTCTAGTGCAAAAAAAAAAAAGAATATATATATATATGGTAATGGCACATAAAGAAACAGGTAGACCAGTGGAAAAGCACCCAAAATCCAGAAATAAACCCAACCACATGTATAAATTTAGTATATGATAAAAATTATATCTCAAATCACTCAAGCAAAGATGATATTATAATAAATGCTATTGGTACACTGGATAGAAATTTGGGAAAAAAATAAAATTAGATCCATTCCTCACACCATACACAAAAATTAATTCTAAATAGAGATTTCAATGTAGAAAATTAAATTATGTTTGTACTAAAAGAAAACATCAGTGAATTCTATAACCTGACTAGAAAGATTTGCTTTGAATAAAATACAAATGAAATCAAATTTAAAAATTGATAACTTTGACTATAATTTTTAAACATTGCAGAGTAAAAAACACCATAAACAAATTCAATAGACAAAAATCAAACTGGGAGAAAATATCTGCAACATATACCACAGATAAGGAGCTAATATACCTAAAAAGATTCCCCCAAAAAATCCAGTTGAAAGGTAGACAAAGACATAGACAATTCACCAAAAAGACATAAAAATATCTCTGAAAACTATGAAAAAATATTCACCTTTACATGCAAACAAATGTAAAATAAGATTTTTACTGAGATACTATTTCTCACCCATCAGAGTGACAAAAATTCAAAATCTTGACACTACGCCTTGCTGGTAAAGTTATAAGGAAACATGTATTCTTATACATTGCTGGTGGGAGGGCATATTGCACAACTCTAAGAGGAATTGGCAATACTGACAAAACCACTTGCCTTGATCCAGCAATCTTACTTCTAAGAAATTACCCTAAAGATATACCTCCAATAGTAATTATGCAGGCTGAGTGCTATGGCTCATGCCTGTAAACCTAGCACTCTTGGGAAGCTGAGGCAGGCAGAATGCCTGAGCTCAGGAGTTTGAGACCAACCTGAGCCAGAGCAAGACCTCATCTCTAAAAATAGCTTGGTGTTGTGGTGGGCACCTGTAGTCCCAGCTACTCAGGAAGATGAGGCAAGAGGATCACTCAAGCCCAAGAATATGAGGTTGCTGTGAGCTGTGATGTCACAGCACTCCATCGAGGGCAACAAAGAAATACTCTGTGTTTAAAATATATATATATACACACACACACAAGTTTATTGCAGAATAATATTGAAAACTATCTAAATTCTGAAATATAGGATATTGGTCAGAAAAAAAAATTACATATACACAATGGAATAATATGTGGCTATTAAAAAAGAATAGGAAATATTTCTATGAATATGGAGTACTTTCTAGAATATGTTCAGTGAGAAAAGCAAGGCACAAAAGAATATACCTATATAGCATGCTACTTTTTATATAAGAAAGAAAAGGAAATTCCAAAACATAACATGTTTGCAAAAAAGAAACACAGGAAGGAAAACCCAGAAAATAGAAAATGTATTACCTTCTGGGGGTGGAAGAGGAAACAGAGTGAAAAGTACACAGAAGTAGCCCTTATCTGAGTACTTTTTTTATAGCTTCAACTTTTGGAAGCATATTCATATTCTACACAATCAAAAGTCAAATTAAATCAACAAGAATGAGGGGAACAAAAAACAAATTGAAAGCAAACAGAAGGAAATGAACCAAACTGTATTTCAAATAAATCTAAGCAAAAGAAAAATATCAAATGAGCCCAAATTCAGAACCACACTGAAGAGGAAAAAAGGAACTAATCCAAGTAATTTTTGAACAAAGTTACATTGACTGTGTACCCTCAGTATAGAGGGAAAAGAACTGCAAATTACCCGTGAACTCTTAATTAGACTCATTTTCTGTGGTGGTATGGGTGCAGCAATTTTAAAATTATCTCACATAACTACAAGATTGAGAATATGAGTAAATGTGTGACAGTGTTGGAAGTCGGAGTTCTAAATATGGAAGAGGGGAGACTCAATATGGGCTGGGGGAGGCAAAGAAGAACCTAGAAGGATGGGTATATACACACACATTTGTGGCACACATATACATTTTTATGCATATATACTTCAAATGTGTATATACCTGGGTTACTATGAAAGTTTTGAGACAGACTGTGTCACAGTCCATTATTTCACTTCCAAGAAACAGAATCGACAGTGCCCTTTCTGATTCACCTGTGCAAGTTTCAATTTGCTCAGCTTATCAGCATTGCTGGGAGGGATTCATTTATTTCCTTCACATGCATTTTACACCTTTCTAAATTTTTGTGTATCTCAAAATTTTCATAATGACCCACGTATATATGTTTCAAAGATGGGATGGATGGGGGATGTGTGTGTGTTCGTACCCATCCTAGTTTTGAAGGAGTCTAGAAGCAATGACTCTCCAGTACACTAGGCATACCTAGCACCTAGGTCTTGGTTTTTAAATACTGTTCCCCACTAACAGGAACTGGATCTTTAGTAAAAATGTCGGCTTTCAGGACTAGGGCAGGAAAGGTATAAGGCACACCTGGAACATCTTGTTAGTGCCGGAACAGAAAGAAGTTCTCAAAATAATGATGGTGTCACATCAAAAGGAAACATCACTGGCTAAACCTAGGACAGTTTGAGCACTAATAATGAGAGTACCATATTATAACCCATCAAATAAAATAGAAATCTGTGAGAACATACTGATGATGGAGCAGAAGGGGGAGAAAGAAGAAAGGAGAGAGGGAAAAGGGAGAGCTCTTCATCAGAAAATTATGCTAATAACTGGGGAGGTGGAGAAAGCAGAGGAACTGGAAAATCACCATTTGTGACCTCAAAAGATAAGAATCATCACTGGATACTAAATTCAGAGGGTTGGGGGGATGGATTTTGATGAGCAGAATGTTTGCATGTCAAAGTCTCTTCCCACAGACCAATTATTAGGTATAAAGGAAAACAGTAACTATCCAGTGTAGTAACCAGACACCACCTTGAGCAGGATGACGTTCAAGTTAACATCACCAGTGAGGACCAGACAGATAACATGCGCATCCAGATACATCCTGAAAGGTTACAATGTTTTAGCCAGGGGTGTGTAATTTGAATCTAATCATGAAAAATCATCTGATAAACCCACATTGAGGAACATTCAATATCCTCACCTGGTCTTTAACAAAACACCAGAGTTATAAAAGACAAACGCCGACTGAAAAACCATTCTAGATTAATGGGTATTTAAAGAGACCTGACAATATATGACCACAAATACAGTATGTGATCATGGCTTGGATCTTGTACTAAAAGGAAAACTATGGAATATAGACTGCAGAATACTGTAAAGGTAAGGCAAACCATTGAAGGCCAAGAGTCTTCCAATTCTGAAAGGGCCTTTTGACATCTTAATTTGGCAAATACTCCAGTGTATTCTTCTGTCACACCACCCTTCCCCAGTGAATAAGCAGGTGTTTCAAGAAGAGTAGCCATCCACAGCCTGCAGAGGACAGCCCTAGACTCACTACATTTAACCTGCCCAAAAGAAACGCAGAACTTAAGTGCTTCCAAACTGCTAACAGTGCATGAACTTGGCAAGAACATACCCAGAAGATCCCCTGGAGAAGGCCAAGCTATTGTGGAGGCCCACAATCAAAGGGTGTCTCCTGACCCTCCGCCAGAATGGACATGGCTCAAAGGGCTAAAGCCCTAAACTCTCCCCAACTGGAGCTCAATGACCTGTGCAGATCTGGCAGCAACCCCAGGCGTTAGCCAGCCCCTGTGATCCAATCCTGGCTGGCCAACAGGAGCTGTCAGCAGCCGCCCATGACTCTCCCAATATAAAAGTGAGAGGGCAGGAAAACGGGAAGTGAGTGATCATCCACTTTTAGATGCATTTTTCTTCCAGGAGATTTATTCTGGATTATTGCATCTGACACCATTCATATAGTAAGAATGCCTTTTGTTCAGAAAACAAAAGAAAAACGCGAGAGTGCTTTTATTTTATATTCTTAGAGATTTATTTGGTTGGATTAGATCTGGCATTAGTACGCCCACGGCTCCATGAGATTGCATTGGCAAAAGGGAGGACAGACCAAGGAAGGAGTTTGCATTTTCCATGTTTTCAAGTTGCTGTAGCAATTCCAGAATTTCATAATGTTCTCTGTCACAGCCAGGTGAACACCAAATGAATCCAGTGAGGCAAGCAGGGATGTGGGACTGGGGGGGGGAGGGGGGGCGGGGCACATAGAGATTCAGGGAGAGGTCCTGACATCTGCAACGATAGTGTCATTTCCTTTAGATCTTCCCAACGTATTTGTTCCTGTGCTCTCGAATCTCATTTAAGGTCAAGATGCAGTTTCAGTTCAGGCTACTAATGAGGGCTTTGAGTGGAAATCTGCTCACAGAAGTCAAAGCAACATTCAGCTGCCTATGCTGAGATCACACAGAGAAGAAAAGCAGGCTGAATTTATCTCTAAAATGGGGGTGACCCAGAGCATGGCCTCTCACAGCAATTAAGTGGCTAATAGCAATGACACTCCATGGACAGAGCAAATGCTTCTTAAGTGATTGTTTGACAACGGGCTACCCAATTGACTGTCATGCAGCCCATTTTGACTTCCCTTCTCCTCCAGATAAACACCTTGATGAATTTCCCTACGGATAATCTCAGAGGATTCCAGTGTTTTACCAAAAAACAGTCTTATCAGCCCCACATCCAAAGCGCCACCCTAGCCTCATCGCCTCTCAGCTGTGTGAACCAGGAAAGCGTCAACGTCTTCCTGAACAGCTCCATCTCACCAAGAATGTTCCCACTTAAAAGACTTCCACACACATTTTCTTTTCACTAGCCTCTGGAATATGTTATCTCGGGAGAGGGAAAGTTAAAACAAATGAACTTGTAGCAGCTGTGGAGGAAGACTGAGCATGACCAAGAATGACTCAGGAGGCATTCTTCCTCCAGACACGGTAATTTCCTACCCAGTCAGAAAAAAGGCCCAAAGCTGAGCTGCATCTCAAAGCTGCCTGGGGTGAGGGAGAGGAGTTGGGTGAAGGAAGGGAATTGTTGCCAATGAAGCACTTTCTTTATTTACGAGGATTTTCAAGAGCCAGAAGGCCAGCAGCGGCACAGCTAGCAATGCGCTGGGTACTGGGTACACAGGGCGCAACCACATGAGGGCCTTCAAAACCCTGCTCTGTTTGCCGCTGGAGGTGAGGAAGAGACGGAGGATCCCAGAAACTCTTCTCTATCAAGGAACCGTCTCTGGAGCCGTACAGGCCTAGGACGGCTACTTACCAGGGAGGTTGCCAGGACTCTCCCAGTGTAGTTAAATGCCTGATTTTAGAATAATATGTGGCCACAAAAAGCATTCAGTTTGTTAGGATTCCTCTGGAGAGCATGTGAATGGGGACAGGCCAGCCAGCTGGCTGGTGGCCATTCTAAGCACAAAGGCAGGAGCCAGCTGTGCCAGGTGTGTTTAAAGTTCATCTTACCTTTGGTCCCCCAATACCTGCATGATGGGCAGTATTGTGGGAAAGTGTATTCAGCCGGTAATGTATTTCTGTCAGAGTGGCTGGAAATAAAAGCGGGGTGATGAGGGGTGGGGAGGCTGCTTTTGTGCTGGGAGTAAATAACCAGCCAGCTAGGGCTTTTTCTTCTTCTTCTTCTATTCATGTTCATGGGGCCAGGGAGGGCTGGAAGTTTACTGACTTTCCCAACATTCCTTCCTCTCCATAAAAATGGGAGTTCTAGCTAGGTAAGATTTCTCTCTCTCCTTGGCTGACCAGCTAAGAGATTTCAGTGAGCCACTTGCCGTTCCCAAAAAGCACAACCTAGCGTAACAAGATTTCTGACCATGGGGCATTTCTCTGTACAGAACGGCTCTAACAGCAGTCGGCACCCAGGAGGAAACATGCCAAAGAATTTTTTCAACATTAAATTATGAGGTGAGCTGAAAAAACACAACTAAATCACCCCTAGTCCAGGGCTCACATGAGCCCCTAGACTAAGAAAATAACTTTTCAGAGCTGGGTTCTCAACAGTCATTTGGCCAAATAGCAGAGCCCCTCTCTATGAGCTCAGAGACCAGGAGGTAAGAACATTTTGGCCGCAGATAAGCCAGGAGACAATCACCTAAAAACAGGCACCTTTGGCTTTCACAGTCAACCCGTTTTACAGGGCAGAGAAAATATGTCTGGGTTAGATGTAAGGCAGCCCTGTTGCTACCAGCTGAAGCCCAGATGAAAACTGCTTGACCAACACTGGTACTACGGTGGTACAAGAGCGACCCAGTCACGCTGCACGAACAGCATCCAGCTTGGATGCTCTGCTGGACCCCGGATGACGAGTTTAATGCTCCCGCATGCTGCAGGCGGGCAGGGCTGAAAGTGACGCAGTTTTGTATATAAAACTACCATGGAATAAAAAAAACACTGCGTCTCCAATTGGGCCAAGGGCCAGTCTGTGGCCAATAGCAGCTGTGAAGGGGCAAGGGAAAGCCATGGCCCCAGACCCCTTCCCAAGACAGGAATGAGAACACCAGCACCACGCTTACTGCTACCGAGCCACATCGACATGTCCTCAAAGCCAGGCCAAATCTGTCCCAAAGACTCAGTCTGTTCACGATTTTAAAAGATGTTTAGTTTAGCCCATAGTTATTCAAAAATGTGGCTGTTTGTACCAAAAGTTCAAAACGGCCACCAAGAGCCCCATTTTGCTAGAGACTATCTTATGAGGCTGTCTGTGTGGGTGACTCCAAACCTGTTCAGTAATCTAGCTCCTTAGAACAGAATTGCTCATCTGCAATACTTGGGGGTGGCCCACGACTGCCGATAAGAAGTCATGGCACCGTCCTTCCCTGTAAGGCTCTTACATCCTTCTTTCTGACCTCTGGCTAAAGCCCCTGTGCTACCCTTCCATCCAGACTCTGGGAAGCCACCTATGAAGAAAGGAAAAGGAGAGGCCTGGGTAGAGCCCACGCAGGGTGGCAAGAAAGCCCACATGGACAGGCTGGGTCCTATTCTCTTTGCCCCACTGCATCGTGGCGAAGCAGGGGCAGTAAGTCAGGACCACTCTGTCCAGAGAATTGATGACTCAACCCAGTGCTCCCAGCCCTGGCTTCTTCACCAGTGCACACCAAACCCTCCCCTGATCACCTGCCATAGGAGGATCCAAGATGCTCTGGCTTCTGCTCTCAGCCATACTCTCAAGCCTCCATCCGCCCCCTGGATGCCTGACAGGGCACGGCTCTGGATGTCCCATTGGCTGGGACTGGTCAGAGCTCACTCGTGGTGGCCCGGCCAGATGGGGCCCCAGGAAAGACAGGGGGTCCAGCCTCAGGGACCTCGGGAGATAGCTGTGATCTGTGAGCCTATGGCCTTGGCCAGACAAGGAGCACGGCCGCGGAGAAGTCATTAGAAATTCTAGACTCCCAGGTTGGGGAGCGCGGCTCCTCCCGGCGGCGACAGCACCGCCAGTGGCCAACAGGTGGCAGGAGAGCTTCGGGGAGCGCTCACCTGAGGGCCGCCGGTCCGGGACTGCAGTCCGCTGGGGCCGCGGTCTCCCTCTCGCCGCGCCGCGGCACGAGAGAGCGGGAAGACAGAGCGGCTGGGGCCGGGAAGAGAGGACCCCGAGCCAGAGCGAGCCAGCCGGCCTCCGCCTGCAGCCGCGCGCTGCGAAGGCGCTCCGGCCGCCGCGGACCACGGCAGGGGACCCTGCCCGGGAAAGGCCCCACCCCTGGCGCCGGCATCCCACCCTGCCTCCCCTGGCAGACCCCACGCCAGGGCCAGGCTGATCCGAGCGGTCCTGCGTCCCGCCGTGGGGGGGTGAATTCCTTGTAAAGAACAAGCGTAGGGCGGGAAGTGGCTAGTGCAGGTGAGAGAGACAGCCTGGAGATACGGTCCCGGCTGTCATCAGCACCCCTTCTTGGCTTCTTGCTACAAGCAGTGATGATAAAATTACGGGGTTTTTTGAAAGCCAGAGTGGTAACATAGGAATTTTTCCTTTTTATAAAAAACGACCATTTCCTACCACCAAATTCCAAAGCTGACAGAGGGAACCCGTCCTGTAACGCCACAGCACTGTGTTATGGATCGCGCCCCACACGTTACAGACAGCGAAAGGAATCCATCAGGTTTAATTTGTTCTGCTCTGGTCAGAACTGAGGTCTCTAGAAGTCTCCCATATACTTTAATTTTAAGTTTGAGAAGCCTAATGATGTGAAACTAATGTAGTGTAACACCAAGTGCCCTCTCTGCCAGTAGGAAATCATTTCTTTCTGCAGTGCTTCTAAAAACCAAACCAAACCAAACAAATAAATCAAATGGTTTTACAATGTGGAAAAGCCATGAGCCGGCTGGGCCGTAGCTGTGTTTGGGGGAAGCAGCAGTTTCGAGTGGCTCAGAGTCTCAGCCACCGGCAGCTTTGCCGGCTCAGGGTGTCTGCAGCTGGGAGCCGCATTTGAGCCTCTGGCCCAGCAGGCCTCAGGAAAACAATCTGAGCCACAAATTCAACATGACAGTTTTAACAAATACGATTTCAGTTTTTATATTTGGATTTAGGAAGGGGATGATGGCCTTACCCCGGAATCACTATTAAATAATAAGCTTATAACATATTTGCTGACGGCAATATAGACCCTGCTTCAAATTAACTTTAAAGTGGGCTGCTGATACGGCTTATACTTAGAAGGGAAACAAAGCTGGCAACTGGGCAGATTTAGTCAAGAGGCAAACGTACAGAAATGTACACAGAGTTGACCAGATTTTTGCTACCGGAACAGCCAGAGAGCCTTGAAAATGCAAGTTGGCTCTCTAAAGATTTACAAGAAAAATATTTCCCTTAGCTGATTAGAAGATCAATTTTTTCACATTTAAAACAGGCTCAAGCTCTGATAATTTCAGGTTCTTGGAAGTGTAGACACTTTTTAAATGCGTTTACTTTATTATGAGATTGCAATATTTGTTAATGAAAGAGAATTGGTTGCATCTGTCTACTTTATAAGTTTTTAATATCCACTAGTCATTTGACCAATGTAGAAAGCAAATAAATATTTTCCCCCTCCTGTCGTTTTTTTAATTTCCCAGAAACAAGCGTTCCTTTATTATCTGTGACCTACTCAAATGAGAATTATTGTTAAAGAGTTGCAGGTTTTTATACCTGCTAGAGTGTTTAGAGCCTAAAGCACTGTATATCTCTAGAACATTTTTGCTGAGCTTAAACACAGTCATACCTGCCTATCTTATATTACTTGAGATTGGGTAACATATATCACTTTGGAAAAGATAAACAAGCAACCATAAAAGAGAGGAAATAAATAACTCTTAAGGAAGCCTTTGGTTGCAATAAGTTGAAAGTTACTATTATCCCAGTGCTAAAAAAATATTCATTTATTTTGGAAAATGAGAACAAAGGGGCAAACCTGTGAGAATTGTGTCTATGTGGGGCTTCACAGAAAATTGGGTTCACATTTATTGGAGAAATTAAGGTTATTTAAATTAACACTGAGATGTAGGTCTACAAATCATTTATTATTCATTCATCTGCTAGAAGGAAAGGGTCTATGGGAACCTTTTGTAGGGGAACCCTTGCATTTCTGAGAGCAGAGGCACAAAAGAGAAGCCTTCGTTGTTGGTTAAAAATGATTACAACTAATACCTGACCACGGCTGATTTTCCTGTCGTTCACCACTTCAACATCGGAAGCATGTGATCGGCCCTCCAGATGCCCATTATTAATTGCATGCCCTTTGATGTCTAAACGTCGATGGAATCTACAAAGGCACTAATGTCAGAAAATATGCCTCCTGAAAAATTCCCAAGTCACTAACTGGTGGTGGGCGCATGTTCCCATGCGTTTGCTCACCTTCCGTGGCACTGTAAAAATACCCGCAAACCCCAGACATTTGGCCAAGAGTTTGGGCAGGAAAAAGATAAAAGAAAAAGGACCCAAGTTTCAAGAGTTGTTTAAAATTTCTACTTCAAGTCGAGAAGAATGGCACATTTGCTCTTTCCAGAATTACCTATGTAATTTAAAGCAACAAATTTCTAAAATGCTTAAGGTTCAGGAATTTGTATGGACAGAATTATAAAGAAAGGAAAAAAGACAAAGAGGAGGGAGGTAAGAAAACAAAGGTGAAACCGTTCCTGGACAAGTGAATAAAGGCACCTCATTACAAATATCTGCACTTCGCTGATGTTTATTTTCTCCCAAGAGACAACTTTATTTTTTAAAGGCTTATCATGAGGGAAATCGCTGACTATGGGTAAATTTCTTTTCTTAGGCACAACTCAAATAAAGACAGATATTGTTATAGCATGGTTTCTTGTGTGCAATTTCAAAACAAATAGACTTTTGTTTTTACAAACCATTTATTTGGGGGGATTTATTTGAAGAAAAATTTTCCTTTGCAAAGAAAAATGTATAAAAAGCTACATGTGCAGATTACTTGACCCACTGCCTACCATAACATCTTTACACATCTCAAGGATTTAACACAGTGAAAGCAAAAGAGTAAAGAGGGCTTGAAGGGTAGCCCAGCGCGGCTTGCATGGATGGCTGCTTTCCTATACAGAGATCAGAAATATATCCATCCCAGAAATATTTGTTTATCATAAAAAAAAATTTGAGCCTCTCATATTGAATTCTTTCACATTTTGGGGCAAGGTCTTTTTGCCATCTGGAATTATGTATGTGAAGTGAAACTTATTATTTTCAAAATTAGATTTTCTAGCATTGTCTGAAATTCTCTTAAATCATAGAACTTGAGCAATTGTGCCTTCCCAAAAGTAGAAGTGGAGCAAGATACCAAAAATAAGCATTTTTAAAGAAAAAAAATAATCTCTTCCAAAGAGTGAAGCTGAAAGAATTAATACCCTATGTATCTTTCTTAGAGTTAAATTAAATAACCTCTGATAGATCCCCAAGAAACTGATTGGATATTCGCTATCTGAAATGATGTACAATTAAAAGTCAAATAAATATCTAAAACAATCTTCCTGCTCATAAGAAGAACTGAAATATAAAACATTAACAGCCAGGAATCTTGAAATCTTGATTCTTAAACTCTTATACTTCGCAGGGGTACAAAATAAATACAAAGGTAGAATTTCTAATTGTTTAAAGATTACCTCTGAAAATAATATCATGCCTTCTATATGTGTACAAGTCCCACAAACATCACGATGCATTAGTTAAATGTAACCCCTCTCTGAATTCCCAGTAAATCTAAATATGTACGAAATTAAAATTGAAACAAGGAACAAGCCCAGTGTTAGTCCTTTCAAAATACTAATTTAATAACTCTCCAAGAAATAGAGTGTTTTAGGAAAGGCAACCCAGATGTCAGCATATAAAATCAACCTATAAAGTGCCCTTCAAATATATTTCAATCATTTTTAAATATTTACATTTAATAAGGACAAGTTTTTATGGCAAGAAGAGGTAATTACACTTATCATTCATGGAAAAATGTAGTTTTAATGGCTTGTATATTGATTTGCAAAGGTGAAATAGTAACCTAAAATATGTCATTGTCTTTTTTTTTTTCTTCTGCTCAGCGAGTTGTTGCTTTTGCAAAGCAAAATATGAAATACTAGATGTGCCGCTGTTAGTGTCGAAGCCTGTTGTTGGAAAATAGTCACTCACACACATTGTTCCCTCTTTCTCCATGTCTCCTATTATACTAAACTGAAACCCCAAGTATTTGTGCTTTGGGGGATAATTAGAAGAATCTTATCAGACTTTTATAGCCCTTCCTAATGAGGCTATTTATTCGGCAAACATTAGCCAACCCAAGGATTAGTATCACCTTGATATGGACCTTATTGAAGCTGCTACCCTCCTGCCTGCTAGACACAAAGGCCTATCTTATCAGCAGAGCAGGCTTGGTGTAGGTAAGTCCTGGCTTCTGAAAATTCACCAGGGGTCAGCCTTCATTAGTCAGAAGTTCTGACCAGGAGCTGAGGCAAATTCAGGTTTGGCCACTTTGAAGCCAGTAACCCGATCAACTCAGAGCAGTGGGCTGCTGGGAAAGCAAGCAAGCTTACCTGTCCTAAAATACCTTGCTAGCTAAGGGCCTTCTTATTCTGGTGTTTTGACAAAATCCCAAAGAAAGCGGCTTCATTTCATTAAAAGCAATGTTTTAAGTTATTTAAGATGAATTCATAAATAAAATACTCTCACCTCTGGCAGGGAGGGCAAAGGGCTTTGCATGTCTGGAATGGGAAGTCCTGACACATTCTGGAACTCTCAGAAGGACAGACTAGACAGAAATAAACAAATCGTTCAGGTCAGCTTTTCAAAATCTGCCAACGTGGAATTCTCAGTCCAAGGCTTCTGACTTCATTTTGGGCAACCAGGCTGAGGGGACAACCTTGGGGTGGGATGACAGGGGTTAGGTTTGCAAATGACCTAAGGTGGATAAATATTTGTAAAACACTTTGAGAATTAGCAAGCTATACAAGCACCCCGGCTACAGAAAAGGCCTCCATTCTGTCACTTAGGAAATTTTTCAGGGGTGATGGTCTTTGAGGCCCAAGTCAAAATGTGTCCTGAAAGGAGCAGATTCTTTGGGGCCCGGGATCAGAGAGTCTAGGTGGCTGAGGCTCCATAAAGAACACTCTATTGTGAATTTGGCCCAAGAGGGGAATTTTCATACTCCAAAATCTGCTGTACCAGAGTAGCCCTATCTCTGTTGGTAAGTCCACCAGTGGGTTCTCTCTTGGAATGCAAGGTGCCACTCCAATCAGGCCAAGCCACTAGACCCCCAGAATAATGTCAAGGCAAAATGGCCACTTGAAAGGCTGTCACCCCTCCTGAGGCCAGGGCTTGACAACACCCAGTCCTTAGAAGGGAGTCAGGACAGGTTGGTCTCACCTTCTTTGTCTAAGACAGGCACTCTAACCACAAAAACAACTTTTGCAATTGGCACTACTCTATCATCATAGCAACTGGCATTTCTAGAAAGGCTAACACACTGGTTTAAGATTCACAGACAAAATTTCTGTAGCTCACTTTGCTCCTTGCTTGTCCCCTATCTCTCCTCTAGGACCTTCAAGAGCTCAGGCCCGAGGCAGCTGGATGACGACATAGCAACACAATCCCACAGCTGCTGGAGTCCACCCGCCAGGAATGGCTGCACGCCGATGCCCAAATGCCCACTCACCAACCTGCTGAGACAGGTGAGCCCACAAAGTTTTCTGAAAAGTTTCCATAGCAACAGGATATTTGTTGAACCAAGGTCTCCATGGGAGAAAGGGAAGCAGGAAAGGTAGATTTTCATTCCTATTAAGGAAGCAGCTGGTCAGTGAGCATTTAGGCCTAACCTGGCTAGAGAAGGTCTGACCTGGCTAGAGAAGGCTCTGCAAATAGGGGCAGTGGGCTCGGGATGCTCAGTCGCTGACCAGTGTCAATGAAGAGAAAGGCATTCGAGATTCCTTCTACCTAAAACAGCTATGCTAACTAGATGGTACATGAGTGTCGATACACCCTGAAACCCTGGGTTCTACCAACCACACAACCTGACTCCCAGTAGCCCCTCAAATATCTACTTTTCTTGAATGAACAGGCACACCAGTCTCTAACGTGCCTCCCCAAAGGAACAAGGACAAATTAGGAACACTCAGATCTAGGCTCTGGACCATAGATGTGGGGGCTGGCCAGGACATAATGCAGAGCTTGGTCTAAACCTTGGCCTCCTGGACACGTCTTTGGATGCGTCGGTCTCACTGGCTGGGTGAGCTGTCTGTGCCTGACTGCCAGGGTCGGTAACAATTTGCCATGAGGGCCTATTCCACAAACTAAGAGAGACTGGAGATGGGCTATTAGCTTCAGCTCCTTTCATGTGGAATTACTTCTGCTGGCACTAATATGCCATCATTTGAAAGCCTTAACCCAAATGGACGGGCGTCTGCCCCAAGCCAGGGCCGCCTGGACCGAGGCAGCGGGCTCCATGTGCTAGCTATTACCAGGTTGTTTGGTCCCGTCCCCAGTCGGCATTTGTTGCTGCACACTGAGAAACTGCTGTCAGGAAATGTTCTTTTCTAAATTACATAATTAGGGTATTGGGGAGTGTAGTGAAGGCAGATTAGGGGCATCACTTGTTCTTACTGCAAGCAATGATTCAAAGCACATAAGTAAACACTTAAACTACGTGAATGGTTTAATATTGATTAAACAATGATCTCCAAGACTAAACTCTAAGCATGGTAGGTAGAAGGCGCTGGAAGGAGAAAAAACAAAGAGTGGGCTTAATACTGTGCATTGATTTACAGAGAAGTGTGGACTTTGACCTGACAGTTCAAAAATCAGGATTTGCAATGATTACCTAAAATAAAGTCCTAGGGTCCCACCCCTGCAGGCTGATGGTGAGGCTGGGGGGTTATATGGTCAGGGTCAAGGGTCAAGTTCTTCCCTCAGAAAGACCAGCTTCTCACCCACACCCACTTCCAGAAATGGAGACTCAAGCAAAGTGCTGGCTCAAATTGCATTTCATTTATTGTTTCTAACTATGGGCCACGGACTTCAACTTGATTAGAAAATTGTGCTGACGCTTCCTGTGAAGCATATCCTGAGCCTTCCAGAAGAACTTCAGAAGGGAATTTTTTTGCACATACGTCTTCCAAATGGTGTTCCCCCTCCTTGGCAGTGCCCATGGCCACACGTTTGCCTAGACGCCGGGGTGAAAGACTCAGCCAAGGAACCACTGTTGACCAGTGCAGGTTCTCAGGGTCCCTGGGTGTGAGGAATATAGGCTCCCTGTGGCATTTGGCTGGAGGTCAGAGAACAGCTTCCCTCTCATCCCAGGGGACCTGCCACCTGGCTGGTGACAGGGTCTTTTTTTTTTTTTTTTTAATAATTTTATTGAATCATAATTATGTACATCGGTGCAATCACAGGGCACGATTCATATGTACCCGAATGTTTATTGCAGCCCAATTCATAATTGCTAAGTCGTGGAAGAAGCCCAAAAGCCCATCAACCCACGAATGGATTAATAAATTGTGGTACATGTATACCATGGAATACGATGCACTGCTTTTAATAAAGGAATTTGTTCTGTAAAATTTGGATGTAGTGAAAAGCCCAAACTTAATGACCTCGAAGGCTGTATGCGGCAGGAAGGCCGCAGGTTCCCTGTCCTTCCTTGGTCGCAGATTTCTTCTATATTCATTGCTGTTGGTATTGAGTGAAAGAATTAAAAAAACACAGTTTGAATTTTTCTCCAAAACGGTCTCTGAATGTGAAACTACAGAAAATTTCCGTTCAAAAATTGTTTGCACTGTAGTTTTTATTCACAAATCTCAGAAGAAATGTTCAATTTTTGGATTGTTTGTTTTTTTCTTTTTGCCACCCTATATATAAAATTATACACAGTGCATAGTTTTTATATGCCTTGGTTACTTGGACATTATCCAGGTTTTACAATGTTACTGTAACATCTTTGTATTTGTGAGAATTATTTTTATGTATTTCATGCCTAACATTATTTTCCATATGATTAAAGATGACCTCATGTTTATCTCTATGTCATATAGATATTCGACCGATGTCCCTGGCTTGGGAAATAATTTTGCTGAATGATTAATTGACATTCTATATAGAAGATGCTATCTCTTCTACAGTTGTTAAGGTTATGATTGCTAGTCTTTTTTTTTTTGTTTTTATTTTATTTTCCTGCATAAATAATACAGTCTTTTTTATCACAAACCAGACCAAACTGAGGCAGGCAGTTCCAGACAGGCGAGTGGGCCTTTCATTGTGTGAACTCTCTGATGGTTAATGAGGCTGGGGCTTTGGTTACAACATTTCCCACATTCGCTACATATATATATAAGGCCTTTCTCCAGTGTGAATTCCCTGCTGCTGAGTAAGTGTGGGTTTATTGCTGAAGCCTTCTGTACATTCACTGCACTCATAAGGCCTTTCTCCAGCATGGAATGATTGCTACTCTTAAGCAGATAGTTCACTTTCTTCTTTTTGTTTCATTTCCATTTTGTCTTGCTATATTAACTTGTCACTCTAAGAGAAGTTTTTGAAAGACAGAACCACCTAGGATTAGGTGTAGAGGGTATGAAGTTGTGTAGAAAGAATCTCTGCCGGTGGCTGAACTGGATCCTAGTAAAAACCATCCTGGTGCCACTGAAAGTTAGAATAGTGTGGTATGACAATGCCAAGGTGAATACAAAATTCAAATAGGTTATAGTGACAGAGCAAATAAATGTTGCCATGGTTTGACAGTAGTGCCCAAACAAGAGTTGAAGGAATGTAGAGAGAGAGGAAGTGAGTTTTTGTTGGGAGCTTGTAAGTAGAAGCTAATCTATAAGCAGTTTTTATTAGAAATTAGGGGAAAACTCAAAGGGGAGTTCTAAGCAATGGGCAGCAATCCTTTACAGCAGCGGTTCTCAGCTGTATTAAAGTGCCGTGGCATTAGGAAGGTTGAGAACCACTGCTTTACAGTAAAGACGACCAGCTTAAAGACACCGGAGCTGGGCGCCTGTAGCTCAGTGGTCAGAGCGCGGGCCCAGGGCCTGATAAACAAACAAACAAAAAACAAAGACATGGAAGCTGAGGGCACTTGGCATGCTGGGGGAAGGTCTGGCACTTGGCAGGTGGGTCTAGGACTACAGTGCTCTGTGTGTGTGTGTGTGTGTGCATTTTAAATCTCTTATACAGAGAAGCTTATAGAATAGCTTTCTCATTTCCAGAAAAATGTCTGTTCATTTGTAGGCCCAGGCAACTCTCATTTGTGTGTCTTACTTTTCAAGTACATCACATACAGTATAGTTCTGTAATAGTGAAATAGTTTTACCTATCACTTGTGGAGCAGGTCAGCCTAATTTATATTGAGACGCCGCCAACTCCACTTCTTTTATCCTACCAACCCCGCCATTTCCCCAAGTCCAACACCAGCCATTCCGCTGCTGTTTGTGACCCTTTGTAGGCCTTCTTTAATGTCTTATATCTCCTTTCTTGGTCAAAATCTGTTAAAAGTGAGTAAAAATCAAGCTTTTCAGTCACACTAAAAATAACATCTCAGTGATACACAAAACCAGTGCTATCTCGTAAGGGAAAATGACTAACTAGATCCTAAAAAAGAAACAGTTAACGAAAGCCATTTCCACAACTTAGTTGTATAATTGATGCGGGCTCTTTGGGCATGCTTCTGCGTCTCAGTCTAGCCGGGCAGCTGGAAATGCCCCACCAAGGAAAGATCGTATGTTGATGTCAAATGTGCTTTTCCTTTCTAGGCCCAAACCTGTAGCACTGACTGCTGAAATACAGAAAAAGATTTTGCATTTGCCAGCATCCTGGGATTGGAGAAATGTTCATGGCGTTAATTATGTTAGCCCTGTTCGAAACCAAGGTAAAAAAAAGTCCAATTCTTTTTCATTAGCTTATTTTTAACTATTACTTGTGAGGCCCTGAGGATGGATTTTGGGAGATATGTAGATAGAATGAAAATGATCCACTTTGGTAAAGAAATGGAAAATAATGTGGCCTGTAAATCCTCACTTTTTCCTTTTGTATCCATGACAAACTTTGGTTATAGATAGTTTTTGCACCTGAGCTCAATTTATGTTTCTGGTAGCTAGAGACAATCAGAGTGATATATAAGACAAACTCATTTGGCCTCCTAGCTGAAGAGAAATCTATGGAAATGAAGAATTATATATAATTAAATTGGTCTTCCTTCTGCAAGAGGTTTGCTGTAATCTGTCTTTCCTTTTCCACCATCATTTTACTTTTTAATTTAGTACATGAGTCCCTAAAATAGACCTTTAAGTTTTTGTTTTTTTTTTTTTTGTACAGACAGAGTCTCACTTTATCACCCTCAGTAGAGTGCCGTGGCGTCACACAGCTCACAGCAACCTCCAACTCCTGGGCTTAGGCGATTCTCTTGCCTCAGCCTCCCGAGTAGCTGGGACTACAGGCGCCCACCACAGTGCCCGGCTATTTTTCTATTTTGCAGTTCAGCCAAGACTCAGTTTGAACCTGCCACCTTCAGTATATGGGGCCAATGCCCTACTCGATGAGCCACAGGCACCACCCCTGTGGTAGACGTTTTGAATGGTGTAAGAACTTTCAGTTCACTATATGATGGTAACTATTAACCCAGCTTTCTTCATCCAACTTGAGACAGTATGAGTGGATTTAATTATGCCTCTTTTAACGGAACTTGATAACAAACTATCTTGTCATCCTAAGTTTTAGCCAACAGTGACTTTGGGAATCATTTGCACAGTACTCAGGATTATTGTTTCTAAGCTTATTTTGAAAATATTAGTACACATGACTTGATTTATTACTATAAATAGGTATAGCATTTGCTATCTGGAAATATCCTGATAATATCTCCTAAGAGGATTATAAATGTATAATACCTAAAGATGAATTGTTTTATTCCTTTCTGAAACATTTAGTGATGATCAGCCTTTCTCACTTTTCAAGATTGTCATCTGCCCTCCAAGCCCCTTTCTCATTGAATTCTTACAGTCTTTCCATTGCAGAAACCCCAGGCAGGTCTCATGCCTACCAATCAGCAAGATGTCTGTCCTTCCACTGACTCACCAGAGATTCTTATTTCTTTCCTTTCTCCCAGTTATTCTGGTACAACTTTCTATCTAGAGAAAGTGTAATTCTTGAAATCCTTCTCTACTGTCTTGATTTCTTGGGGAGGTCTTTTTTTGGGACAGGTGGATTTGGAAATGAGAGAAAATTGAAGGTAATTGTTAAATGAATGTCAAATGAAAACTATAGGGTTGATATTAAGAGAAGGTTAAAAATTCCCCTATCGAACAGATCTTTTTCTGTTTGAAGAGGTGAGTGAATGATGCCTGTCACGTGTTGCCTTGATTATTGAGGGCCTGGCACGTGGTAAGCACTCCATAATGTCAGCCACTTACATTGTTACTTCTGTTGTTTATAGAACATTATATGAGATTCTAATATATCGTAGAAATTTTTTTTTAATGGCAGAGGATACAAAGACTAGTATGTCTGTAGTGCCAATGATTAAGGCTGAAAAAGTTTGCACTGTATTCAGACAAACTGAAAAGGAACTGAGGAGCCGAAAATACCTGTGACCTACTTGATATGTGTGCTAGCATAGGAAGCATATTCCTCTCACCAACAGGTGGAAAGCCTTGGGACCTCACATAGTAGCCAGAACAATAGGGGCTCCAAATTGAACACTAATGACGATTATTTAGAAGCCCAGGGCACCTGCCAGCTTGATCATAGTTATTCAAAACAATCGGGCACCACGTGGTGTTCAGGTGAGAAAGCCTAATTTAACTCATCTTCCCCCCAATGACACAGTCCTTGTCCTAGAGACTTTCAGTTTAGCACTACTTGTATGCAAAACATTAAACTGCAACATAACTAAATAAATAAAGTGTTTTTAAGATTAAGTGGGAACATAAGAGAGGGTAGAAAGTTATATTCCCTTCCCAAATATGATTGATAAGTGATAGGAGATAATTCAAGGGAAGGAAGGGAATTAGACTTTTTAAAGCTGAATTCTTTGACACTGGGTTTCTTACAGCTTGGTAAAAGCTGTTACTGTCTCCAATGTTCCCTGTTCTTGTGCTGTTATAATATGATTTGTACAGACAGAGGGCAATTGCAAAACAGCTTTGATGGAAATTAATTGCTTTTGAATTGATTCCTCATCTATAGTATCTTGTCAAGTATTTGAGAAAATAATGTACTTAGAGCTTTTTCTTTTGACTTCCTTTTGGTTTTCTGTACCTTAGGTTGGGGAAAACTCATTATTTTCTCTCCCTGCTAATTGGGCTACTTGGAAGTTTCCACCAACTTTACCAGTGTTTTGTATAATTCAAGACTCAGAATTAGCTGCAGTTAAAGGAATTCACAACTGTTTTTTATTTAGGGACCAAATTGAGATAAAAGGGGAAAGAAATATTGAGACAAATGAGGTTTTACCTTTGCACTTGGAAATAGCTTTGAGATCAAGCCTTATAGCAAGATTTACTTTGAGGTGTGAGATGGAAGAGAAGCAAGGAAATTGGGGGAGATGGACTTTCTTCTTCTCCCAGCTATGCTGTCTTGATTTATTATTGTATCTTTAAGAGAGCAGGAGAGTATCTCTCATGGGTCACATTAATTAGGAAATGCAAGTTGTTTTCCTGGTGTTTAAAATCTACTCCATTTAATAATCCATTCGTGGGCGATAGGCACTTGGGCTTCTTCCATGACTTAGCAGTTATGAATTGGGCTGCAGTAAACATTCTGGCACAGATGTCTTTGTTATAATGTGATTTTTGGTCTTCTGGGTATATACCTAGTACATGTATACCATGAAATATTATGCAGCCTTAAAGAAAGACTTTGCATGGATGGAGCTGAAACATATTCTTAGCAAAGTATCTCAAGAATGGAAAAAGTATCCAATGTACTCAGCCCTACTATGACGCCACTTTATAGCTTTCATATGAAGGCTATAACCCAACTATAGCACAAGAATATGGGGAAATGGGCAAGGGAGTGGAGGGGAGGGAGGAAGTTGGGGTGGAGGGAGGGTATTTGGTGGGGCCACACCTACGGTGTATCTTAGAAGGGTACAGGTGAAACTTAGTAAATGCAGAATACAAACATCTTCATACAATAACTAAGAAAATGCCATGAAGGCTATGTTAAACTGATGAAAATATTTCAGATTGTATATGAAACCAGCACATTGTACCCCTTGATTGCATTAATGTACACAGCTATGATTTAATAAAAAAAAAATCTACTCCATTTAAGTCTTGGTTCTAAATATTGTTTATGCTGTGAAAGCAGAAAGGCAGGGACCTCCACCTGCTCCACCTGATTAATTTTACGCACGTGATAAAAATGCCAAAGGTCAAGTGCTTTTCCCAGAGTCACATAGCAAAGTGAGAGAGGCAAGGGGGAGGAAACAAAAGAGAATCCTGACTCCTTACCCCTAGTTCAGTGTGTTTTCCACGTGGGAAGATAGAGCTGTGCATAGTTACACCCGATGCAAATCACGTCCTTCTGAGCGCACATCTGATTACTGCAGAGCTCCGGTGGGCCAGACCCACTTCTTATTCTTTATTGCATCGTAGTCTTCTTGAGGGATAATGGTTCTTTTAGAATCATGGCTGCCCTTGCTTTTTGAGATGCATTAATTACCTGGGTAGCTGACACATTCTTTGGGGAAAGTCAGGGGCTTGAGAAAGGTTATCTTCTTTCCTCATTCCTGTAATTGCTTTTTAAACAGAGCACATTCTGAGACCTTGAATGTTCTTGTGGCTCATCCCTCCCTCGTACCTTGTGGACAGATAGTGAGTGTTTAATGGCTAATACTATTAAAGAGAGATTATGTTTATGGCTATAATGGGCCAAGACAGCAGGATGGCCAAAAAGGACTCTTCAGGTCTCTTAGGATGTATTATTTCTTTCAAGACCTTGGTATCTCATGAAAGGAGCACTGGCTTTCTCTACTTACTCATCATCTTTTACTTTGACCTTCCCTCATTGGAAAAATGGGTCCTACAGAGAGCATTATTTAGATGTTTTGGGGAAAAAAAGCTTTATTTTTTTTCTACCTAGTGACTATTAACACAGAAAAAGAAAATCTGAAAATGCCTTAACATCAATACAAATATATAAATAGAAAAGAACACTAACCCTGCATTAGGAGATGATAAGCACTTGCCATCCATGAGCTGTGTGACCTTGGATGGGTCATTGCTTCCTTCCGAGCCTCAGTTACACATTTTCTGGGAAGTAGGTTGTGTATTCATTGAATCCCAAGGTCCGCTTCCAAGTGATCCTCCTCTAATTGTCTTAGATGATTCCTCAGTGGTAAAGCAGTATGTATGATCAGTCTGAGAGTGTTAGGGGTTGAACTTTAGGAAACATTAGAAGTAGTAGTAGTGAAGAGAGAAAACAGGGCTCTAACACCCTCTAGGTCTGGGGCCTTGTGCTGTTGTTGAACTATTTGGAGTTTTAACAGAAAAACTTTAGACAAATTTGACAGTTTAATAAACAAATTAAATTTAACAGAGTTTAATAGATAAATTAAATTTAATAGAGTTTAATAGACAAATTAAATTTAACAGACTTTAATAGAGCAAAGAACTGCTTACAAATCAGGAAGTGCCCCCAACCAGGACAGTTTCAGGGTGAGTCTGGTGCATGCTTGGAGAAGACACATGGACAGAGGAAGGGAAGTGACTGTATAGAAAACGGAAATCAGGTACAGAAACAGCCAGTTTGGTTACAGCTCAGCATTTGCCATGTTTGAACAAGTTTGAACAGTTGGCTGCCTGATGGGCTGCAGCTTGGTGATTGTTAAGGAGTAGGTTATACTCTGCTTATATAACCAGTTGGGTTACAGTTCAAAGAACAGGCAAGCCTTTAGGCCAAACTCAAAATATGTAAGGAGGCAGCTTTAGGCTAAATTTAATTCAAGAGGTTCACGTTTGGAGCTAGGTTTCTGTCTTACCTACATATATAGCTTAGAAACAAGTAAAGGTTGACTCTGTTGAATTCACTTTATTTCACTTTTTCGCTTTTATTTCATGGTTATCATTATGTATCATTTATTTATTTATTCATTCCTTGACTCATTCTACAAACACATCATGCACATCATTGGGTTCCATCATCGTGTCAGGCATCAAGACAGAACACATGTCCCATGAACTCTCAGATAAATTCAGTTTAGTTTCAGGTAAACAATGTAAATCCTTCAGACAGTGTAGAATATTGAAGGATGAGACTAGGTCTTGGCTTTCCTTTGCCTCAGGGTGAGACAGACACAGGCAGTTACCTGGAGAAGGGAAAGTCAGCAGCCCTAGTCCTATTCTGAAAGCATAAAGTTCTTTTAAATACTTCTCTCTCTAAAGAAGGCAGTTACTAAATTATGATATTCAGATTTACTAAAGAGACTTTTCTTTATGTAAATTGAGTCTATTGAATTGTATAATTGACTGTTCATAAATTTTACATTCGTAAGGAAATGCTCACCATTCAAATAATCTGGTAGAACTAATATATTAGTACAGCAAATAGAATCACATACCAGTTGTGCAGAGCTGGTTAATAGCAGTGTCTTGCGTTTGGTACAAGTATATGTCTGTGGAGGATTCGTGTTACTGGCAACAGTAAAAGAGACTAATAATAAGAGATACCAAAATATGCTCATTTCTTTCTGGAATTATATCAAGTGGAAACCCCTGCTTTGTTGTATATGTGCCATGTTTTATACTTATATTTTGTATATATTTATTTCTTTTACCCATACAGTTTGAAGAAACATACAAAAAATATTGTTCATATAAATTACCTCACAATACATCATTTTTTCTTTTCTTGAAATAGCAATTCTATTTCTAGCAGATGCTTCCTAAGTAAATTTTTTTTTTCCTTGACAGAGCATCCAGCTGCTAAATGAAGCACTTTTTCTTCCCTTACCCCCCACCCCTATTCTGCTACTTTTCATCTTCCTCTGACCACACCTTCACTTCCTCATTGTCCACCTTAAATACCATATTCATCATTATAATCATTCTTTTCCTTTCTTGGGCTTTGCTGGTGGTGGTGCTGTTTTTGTCTCCCTTACTTGGGTTAAGACCAACACTCTACAACACACCCACACCTCGGTCATTCTTAGGGTTCTTTTCCACCCCCAAATGCTTTGGAAAATACTGCTTGTCTTAGTCTCTTGGAGGTTCCTATAATGAAATATTTTATCTGGGTGACTTAGACAAAAATTTTATTTCTCACAGTTCTGCAGGGTGGGAGGGCCAAGGTCAAGTGCTGACAGATCTGCAGTCTGGTGAGGTCCACCTCCTGGCTCCGGGCTCACACACTGCCTCCTCCTCTCTGTAACCTCACGTGGTGGGAGGGGTGAGAGATCCCTCTGAGGCTTCTTTTATTAGAGCACCAATCTCAAAGGCACCTCTTCAAGGTCTGTAGGGGTTGAGATTTCAGTGTGAGTTTTAGGGGACATAAACATTCATTTCATGCATTAGAGATATTTAAAAGCTCAGCTCACAGACCCTCCACAGTTCTCTCTCAACCTAATGGCTCAGAATGTTGTGGAAATAAATCCTTTCTTCATTATCAGGAATACTGTCAAATGCTCCTTAGAAATTATGAGAGGGTTCTTTTTTTCTTTTGAGCTTCTAAAACATTCCCAAAGAAAGTCCCGTCCCATATAGAGTGTATTCCTTTCAACAAGGAAGAATGAAATCTTAATGTTTGTAAGCTCAGCGGTGTTTGTGGATTGATTGAATCTTCTCTGTTGTGCAGATCCTTAACAGACAGCACCAACATTCCGTGGAAATATCCCTGTGTTTTTCTGATCTACTCAGGTTTCTGTATGATTCTCTGTGAGGCTTCCAATGTCTCTTAGGTTATATATCTTTCTTTCCTGTTTTCAGAATCTTGTGGCAGCTGCTACTCATTTGCTTCTGTGGGTATGCTAGAAGCCAGAATCCGTATCCTAACCAACAATACTCAGACCCCAATCCTGAGTCCTCAGGAGGTTGTATCTTGCAGCCAGTACTCTCAAGGTAAGTGTTTTGTTTCAGGCACTATCTTTATGAGATGTTTAGCTGGGTGTAGTTGGCCGCTGTTTGCAAAGGCAAAAGGATGGTGTAGCGGAGATAGCACAGTGTCTGTAGCTAGATAATCTGGGTAGAAGTCTGGACCTACCACTTATTAATAAATGGTCCCTCATGGAATTCAATGTGCCCACAGCAAATTGTCAGTAGTTAACTATATATTTAGTGAGCATTGCTTCTTATATATACATTATCTACCGATGCTTAAAGCTCTGAGAAATAGGTACAGTCCTATTCATAGGCAGGAAATAGGAACAAATAGGTTTTATAATATTTTGGTGGTCAAACAGCTTTTAAGCATTGCAGTTCAGTTGGTCTTACTCCAAAACCCAATTCCTGTTAAAATCATACTAACACTGGTTTCTCTTTAGGAGAATTTTAACATTCTATATTTAGACTTTTAGGCAAGCCGTATAGAATATATGTAGAAAGACCAGCTGCAATTGATTCAGGGAAAAACATTATCATTTTAAAGTTTTCTGCTGTCGAGACCAGATTTGACCACTGGAAAGTTTCCCAGCACACCAGTGAGATGGCCAGTGAATGAGTATTTGCCATTGAGCTCTTCATCCTGTGTGAAGAACTTACTGAACACCACCATTGCTACGGTTTCTTAAACTCATGAAGCTTATCAGTTAAGTGAAGGACATAGAAATGAAATAACTGTAATGGTGAGAAGTACAGTGAAGACAAGCTACAGGGTTATGGGTGTGCGTAACAGGGTGAGGACTACAGGAGAGAGGTGAGGGGGACATTTTATCAGGAGGTTGTCAGGGAAGACTTGCTTGAAGAGGAGCTGAGGATGGGGTCTGGCCATTTAGCTATGCCAATAATAGCTAACTTTTATTGTTTGTGGATGAAGTAACTAATTTAGCCCTATGAAGAAAGTGCTATTACGGTCCATATTTGGCAGATTTGTAAACAGGAGCACAAAGAAGTTAAATTCTTCACATAGCTTTAGATTTGAGCTCATGCAGGATTCAGAGCCATCCCACTTCACCACCACACATAGCCTACCTTCCCTATTAGGTGATAACTAAAAATAAAACCAATAGATTGGGGTGGAGGGAGGTAAAAGGATAGTTAGCTAGACTGATGACTGAAGTGACGTTTAAGCGAAAGACGATTTCCAGGGGTAGCATAATAAAGAATAAAAGAGCAGAGAAGAAAACAGGAAGTGGAACATTTTTTTCTGTGCCCTTTGCTAATAAGAATTAACCACCACGTGTGTTGTTCATCCTCAGGCTGTGAGGGTGGCTTCCCATACCTCGTTGCAGGAAAGTATGCCCAAGATTTTGGGCTGGTGGAAGAGGACTGCGTCCCCTACACAGGCACTGATGCTCCGTGCAAAATGCGGGAAGACTGCAGGCGTTACTACTCCTCCGAGTACCACTATGTGGGGGGTTTCTATGGGGGCTGCAACGAAGCTCTGATGAAGCTGGAGCTGGTCCACCATGGGCCCATGGCAGTTGCTTTTGAAGTCTATGATGACTTTCTCCACTACGGCAAGGGGATCTACCACCACACTGGTCTGAGAGACCCCTTCAACCCCTTTGAGCTGACTAATCACGCTGTCCTGCTCGTAGGCTATGGCACCGACTCGGATACTGGGGTGCAATACTGGATTGTTAAAAACAGCTGGGGCACTGGCTGGGGTGAGGACGGCTACTTTCGGATCCGCAGAGGCACGGACGAGTGTGCCATCGAGAGCATAGCTGTGGCAGCCACACCCATTCCTTTGCTGTAGGGTATTCCACCCGGTGATTCTCACTCATCCCCTTTAATCACAAAAGGGGATCGGTTTAATTACAGATGGGAGACTTATACCTGCCATTCAGCTTACACTCAGATGCTTATGAAGAGTTTATGTCATTAAAATTAAAACCACCCTTAATTTTAATTGATAGATTGATTTTCTATCAATTGCTGGCCTACTTTTTTCTAAGTACTAAATTAAATGAGAATTTTCTGGGAGATGGTGAGCTGTAAAGTAATGGAATTTGTTTTAACATTTGTAATTCAAACAGATATTATATATTTTTTAGAAAGAACTATGTGAAAATAGACTTATTTTTAAATTGTATCAATCACAAGAAAATGTGGCAATGATTATTAAAATGTTTTAAACATCTTTTTATAGATGTATATTATAAAGTTTGTTTGTTCTCAGGGAATATTTATTATTGACTCTTTCCGTTGGATTCACTTAGGTTACCCATGTAAGTACTTCTTTAAGAAGGAAAAGCATTGTGAAGATATTTCAATTAAAAACAAAACTATGAACCTTTAAGACAGGAGTTATACAGTGAACCCTATATCATTTGGGACATTTCAGCCAAAGGTCACAGGGAAAAGAAATTGGAATCTTTGATAAAATCCAGATATTCATTAAACTATTTTTTGTATAATGTATACCTTGCATTGGGAGTATTGGTTAGTCTCAGGTGAGCAGTAATGGGTTAATGAGTGGAATATTTCATAGGTTAGATTTGTACTGATCTTTAAGATCTGCCAGGGATTTTTTACAGTGGGTGATACAGCTATTTATTCTATGCTGAATAAACAGATGACATCTATAGAAATGATGTAACAGGCCAGGGGCAGTGGCTGTAATCCTGACACTCCAGGGAGGC
Source organism: Arctocebus calabarensis (assembly GCA_963573935.1). Lineage (NCBI taxonomy): Eukaryota > Metazoa > Chordata > Mammalia > Primates > Lorisidae > Arctocebus > Arctocebus calabarensis. Next base: position 49,771 of record CAUYON010031913.1, read on the forward strand.
CAAGGCAGGAGGATCTCGAGCTTGGGAGTTTGAGACCAGCCTGAGGCAATAACAAGACCCCATCACTAATAATAATAGAAAAAGTAGCTGGACATGGTTACAGGTGCCTGTAGTCCCATCTACTCAGGAGACTGAGGCAGGAGGTAATTTGAAACCAGAAATTTGAAGTTGCTGTGAGCTAGGCTGACACCACAGTACATTAGCCTGGGTAACAGAATGAGACTCTATTTCAAAAGAAATGATGCAACAGGATTTAGACAGTCAAAACTCTAAGACATAAGCAAGAATCAAACTTTTTGCCACTGGAAGAAATTAATAGAGATGGTGCAACTTAACCTCTGCACAGATGGAAGTTTAGAATAGGGCGAGTGACTTGGCCAAGGTCACACCACTGGTAAGTGATAGAATCGTGATTAGAACTTACATCTTCTAAATCTCATCACAGTATCCCTAACCACCAGGAGTACTTGCTACATACTTAGAAATTTCACCTTGACACTTGTTTTTTTCTTCATTGTCTACAATGACATTTTTATTTTCCTTGAAGTGGTGCTTCAGAAGTATGCACCATGTTTAAGGAGTGGCTTCTAGGGCCTACCGGCAGTCTGCCATGTACCTTGAACTTCTACACCACACTGACACAAAAGCAGACACCCCGAATGGCAGGCACAGCCAGGGCCCTCATTCACAGAAAGCCTCTAGCATGAAATATTTCTGTTACTTGTTACTGATTAAATGTAATTTTAGTCCTACTTTATGTTCAGCCTTGCTACTAAGTAAAAATGTAAACAGACTTTTGAAATCAAGCATGATTTTTTTTTTTTACTCTTCTGATTTCTGAAGTTACTAGCTGTCAGTTTAACAGACAAGATTGTGTTGGATATGCAAGCATGAGTTTATATTCTGATTTTCTAGTTAGATGGCAGTCAGCTGACAACGTATGAGAACATTTCTTGATTATGTGGAGCCTGGTGGTTTCATAAGGCCCTCACTGAGTTCTGAAGTAAATTCATTGCTGGCATTATTTTTAGGAAATATTGAAAGGCTAACCACGGGTGTGAACCTGACTGGCTATGAGAAGCTAGATCTTACAAGCATGATTAGTTGAGGACAAGCAATGGTTTGAAGAGGTCTTGAGTTTCGGAGATTGCAAGAGGGATTGCCCAAAACGAGAGTTCAAGTTACACTGCACACCAATCTGGATGTATCTGCTGTAGTAATTTCCTTTTCCTGTTTCTGTGAGAACACTTATTTCATCCATGTTGCAGCATTCATTAAAGATGTATGATTAGACTGTTAAGCTGTAAAAAAGAGCAAGTCTCAGTATCCAAGACTTGTTTACACCAGTGCTAATGGAACATATAATCAGAGTCTGTTGACAAATTGAACTCTAGAGAAAGTGGGATGGGAACTCTGGCTAACCTCTCCAAAGATTCCCAGAAAATCTACAGAGATAACACAGCAGGCCACCAGGAAGGAAAATAATGCTTAGCTGGGCAATCTAGCCCAGGCGTAATGATGAGCTATGTGCTTGGGTAAGATTGCTGCCTCTGACCTTGACTAGCTGTGGACCCCTAGGTAGCTCCTTAACTCACCTGTGCTTCAGTTTTTTCTTCTGCAAAATGGAGACAATGGTATACCTAACTCTCACTCTCCCAAATTCTTCCCCTCTAAACTGTTGCTATTGCAGCCAAGGAACCAAATTGATTTGCATGTGCATTTTTTTTTTTTTTTGAGACAGAGCCTCAAGCTGTCACCCTGGATAGAGTGCTGTGACATCACAGCTCACAGCAACCTCCAATTCCTGGGCTCAAGCGAGTCTCCTGCCTCTGCCTCCCAAGTAGCTGGGACTACAGGCCCCCGCCACAACGCCCAGCCAT
>CAUYON010031918.1:0-16321 GCA_963573935.1 Arctocebus calabarensis
TTGTGGTGGGCGCCTGTCGCTACTTGGGAGGCGGAGGCAGGAGACTCGCTTGAGCCCAGGAATTGGAGGTTGCTGTGAGCTGTGATGCCACAGCACTCTATCCAGGGTGACAGTTTGAGGCTCTGTCTCAAAAAAAAAAAATTAGGAATGGATAGTAAATGTTATCAAATTGGTTTTCAGCAGCCTTTAAGATAATATTTTTTCACCTATTAATATAGCAAATTAAAGTAATAAATTTTCAATTACTGAATTCTATTTTATAGAAATAAGCATTAGTTGGTTCTATTAGTCCTTTAATCATTTCTAGATTTGATTTGCTAACATTTTACTTAGGAATTCTACATCCTTAATTTTATTTAAAATTGGTCTACAGTTATATTTCCTTGTATTCTTTCTTTGCTTTTGACAACCAAAAGCATTCAGCAGTTCACAAATGTTATTAAGCAATTCCTATATCCACAACAGTATGCTCATCTTATAGAAAGACTGAAGTTTCCTATACTTGTCATCTTATAGTAGTTTAAATAGTACAGGAATATTCTGTTCTTTGTAGGCTTCCTGTAAATGGCTTATTAAACCATCTATTTCTAGTGCCTTATTGGCCATGATTATTTGGTAATTTTCTTCATGATTTTGTGTCCATACTTTATAAATCCTAAGACAATTTTAGCATTTTTTGATAGTCAGATATTTCATCCTGATTTCCAATATATTATTTTTCTACATCACTGTTTCATTGTTCATTTATAAATGATCTATGATTGCAGTTTTGACACCTTCTTTTATTCAAGACTAACTTCTGAAGGCTTTAAAGAATTCCACATGGTTAAGTCTGTTGAACTTTAAATCCTAGTTTTTATTTATATCCTGGTTATGATTGTTTATTTGCTTGTTTTTTGTCAGAGAATGTGGTCAGTAAATGTCAAGGATATGTGGTCAACATATTGAGGTTTCTTTTGTAGAATCCCTTTATTTACTTAGTCAGTGAGGTTCCCTGATACACATTTTAGAGCAGGAATCAGCAAAACATAGCCATCAAAACAAATCTAGTCTGCTGCCTGTTGTTGTAAATAAAGTTTTATGGGAACACAGCCAGGCTCATTCAATTCCCACTGCAATCAATTGGTTTAGGACCAAGATAGAAGAAAACAGCATAGAAAATGTTTGTTCTCTCTCTTTTGGAGCTGGGACACCCATCTTCTACCCTTGGACATTAGAACTCCCAGGCTCTCTGGCACCAGACTCCAGGATTTACACCAACAGCACCCAGGTTTTGAGACCTTCAGACTTAGGCTGAGCCACGCTACTGGCTTCCCTGGTTTTCCAGTGTGCAGAGAGCTTATTGTGGGACTCCTTGGCCCCCATAATAACTTAAGGCTATTCCGAATTGGCTTCTATATTCTATTGGTTCTGTTTCTCTGGAAAATCCTAATAAAATGAGATTTTTTTTTCTTTTAGCATTTTAAATATTTCTCTCCAATCATAAAATTCTTATCCTTGCTCCCCCTATCACCGGGAGTTTTTTCCCTCTGGCTTCTTTCAAGAGTTTCTCTTTTTCATTCTTGCAGTTTTAATGTAACATATGTGAGTGCACAGTTTAAATAAAATATATGTGAGTGTACATTTTTTGGTATTGATCCTGCTCCATGTTCTCCTCATTCACAGGGCAACAAAATTCACCAACGTTGTGCTTCCATCATGTCTCCTACAGCCCCCACACAGTCCTAACTATCCCCCTTACTATTCTTGTTGTAAGTCAATCAACTGGACAACTTCTTTCATCCTCTATTTTTGCATCTCCTGATCACTAACTCATCTTCAGGGAGATTCAGATCTGTTAAACTAACCAGGGAGCATCCAAATCACCTGAGTACTGCACAGCAGTTCCCAAGGGTTTCTTTCAGCCCTAGTTTCTAAAGACAATCAAGTGAAAAGCTGCCCAAATGTTCAGGAAAATATATTAAGAGGGGAAAAATTTCTCCATCTTAATATTCACAATGGATATCTGCATTTTCTGAACCAATTTGACCTTGGGACCTATTTATCAAGTGCATTTATTAATATCCCAGGCATCTTTTATGCTACAGAACATCTAAAAACTATTGAGTTTGTGCTTTTTGATTAGCATCTATGCTTCAGCAACTCAGTAAAGTGGCTGAAATTTCTGCAACATTCAGGAACTTACTCTGCCCTACCTTCCCAGGTGAAAGTAGTTCTGTTTTCACCATTCACACAGCCCTGTGCTCACTGCTGAAATGTACATTCTGCTGTCTCTCAGTGCCAGGTCTGTAAAGGCCTGGCCTACTCTCTTCCTTAGCCACCTAACTTGCACCATCCACCCACTCAGTCATCACTTCCTTTAGGAAGCCTCACCTTCCCTCACCTCCCTTCGAACCAGGCTGAAATAATTTCCTTGCATATTTATCTCCACCATTCAATAAATAAAGGCAAAGAAATACAGTAGACTCAGTATCTGTGAGGAATCTGTTCCAAGACCTCCCAATGATACCAAAATCTATGGATGCTCAAGTTGCTTATATAAAATGGCATATTTGCATATAATCCACACACATCCTCCTGCATACTTTAGATCACTTATAGATTACTTATAACACCTAATACAATGTAAATTCTATGTAAATAGTTGTTATGCGTAGTACTGTATTGGTTTTTATTTATACTTTTATATTGTTGCACTATTTGATTTTTTTTAATATTTTTGATCCCTGGTTGGTTGAATCTGTGGAGTAGAACCTATGAATATGAAGGACTGACTATACTTTATTAGCTGCTTGGTGCTAGGCATATAAAGCTGCCAAATAAATATGCATGAATGAATTTCCAAACCAGTATGTTTGTTCCTCAAGGACAAGTATTATATTAATCTTTCTAGCTCTAACACCATTCAAGGACATGACTGCTGCCCAATAAACCCATTTATTTATACTTCTTTCATACATTATGTACAAATCCAGCTCCCAACATCTCCTCTGGAGTTGAAATATTAATTACTATGATAAATTAACTTACACATTAACAGAAGTGGATTGGGATATGGAAAGAAGCTCTTCCAGTTTGATAAGTGAATTTTCAATAAAAAAAAGATGTTCGTCCTGAAATCATCACTCCACATTTGCTATCCAGCTCATAAGATTGAGGCAGAGAAGGATAAAAAGCCACTCTGCTGGTCCCCACCCTCTAGGTTAGCTCTGGGTTGGCCTGCTTCTAAAGCTGCAACACCACAGGAATGACTTGTGCACCGAAAGTCTACAAGATTCCTTTCCCTGCTAAATACAGTTCCACACGCCCTCAGCATTTCCAGCACTCTGGAAGCTTCATTCTCTTTTCACAGACTCAAGGCAGAATTTCTACTTTGGGACTGTGATCTGCTCGTGGAGACAAGTATTTACAATACTGCAGATAAATTACTTTGCAAGAAGTAAGAGTAGCCTGAAAAGTGGCACACAAACTAGTCAACTGTCTCATCCCTCACATGACTTTGAATTATCTATTAAGAGACACAATATAACCAACCTCAAAAGGATGTCAACCCCAGGGCTCTAGAGGCCTGAAGTCCTGCACTAAGGGAGGCCAACAGGACTGTGGTGAGATCACAGTTCATACATGAGCTCTGCACTTAGCAGCTCCAGGAGACTCTCAACAGGCCACTCACCTCTGCCAGCATAATTTCTCAATCTGTTAAATGAGCATGTGTGGCTAAAATGAATTGGAATGATACAGAACGTCTCTGGCCAACAGTAAATGCTACTGCTATTGTTGGTGTTAACAGCACTCTTATCAAACCGATCAAGGAAGTAGCATCCCTGTGTTACCTAAGACAAATGTAAATCAATAGTTATTACCCCCACAATCTCCCCTCTCCACAAACACAAAAGAAAAGAGCAGAAAAGGGGAGAAATGTCCCAGGAAAAACAGTCTGCCTCACAACAGAGGGATCCCTTGCAGCTAGGAGCTGCAGCCTCTCCATTTAGCCCCCTGGCAGTGCTTTAAAGTTAAGACCAACAGTTCTTTTTTGTATGAAGGATGAACGCCAAGAGGTGCCAGACAGCATTTTAATTTGAACCCACGGGGAGAACAAGGCAATTTGTCACCTCCACCCTCTACTGCACAAAGTCCTCTGGTCTGGGCAAATACACAAACACAGCAGCATGTGCCTGCGGCCCCGCTCTCCTGCTCCCATTGGCAGCACTTGGCCTCTGCCACCTGGCTGATCTCCTACACTGAGTCCTGTGGTTCCTTGAGCTCAGAACCTTTCTGCTCCACATGAAGTGCAGGAAGTGCAAGAAGTGCACCTTCAACTCCCACATTCTAGCTACATGCCAGATCTTTCCAGCTGAGCTGAAACACAGGTGTCTGCAGACAAAGAGCTTCCCTGCTGGCCCTGGCTTTTGCTAGAGGGAGAGGCTGTGGTCACACCTTGCAGCAAATTCTGCTAGTCTTAACCAAAGCTGCCCTGTGTGGAGAGTTTCCTTTGGAGGATACACCTTGGGGGCAGCTGGTTCTGCCTAGGAACAACCACTGCTGCTGGAGCTGTGGGGCAAAGGGAGAAGCCCCAGGGTGGGACCTGTGCGGGTAGGTGGCTGGTAGATGAAGGTGGTCTTCATCTCCAGTGCAGAGAGTTACTGACAGGCAGTGTGACTATTCTGCTAGCCTTCTAGCCTGACTCCTGATCCTCCTCAAGCTGCTGTTTTTATGTATTAAAAAATAAAGGTGAAAATGGCAGGCTCACTGCTTTGTCCTGCCAGAGTCCCTAGGCTCTACCGGGAGGATGGAGGATTACAGTTTAAGGCAGAGGCTTACAGGATGCTACAATGCTCCAGCTGAGCTGTGTAATAGCGCATTGAATCCAGAACTCCTTCCATGCACAGCCCATGTGCAGCATCACATCTCTATGCCAGGGGTCCTTATGGACAGGGAGTGGCTTGATGTAAAGTTTCAGTTCCTCCTCATGGGCCACATTTTGAGTCCCTCAGTACCCTCTCAACAGCCTCTCTCACTGAGTGGGCTTAAGGATCAGAAATCTCTTAGGGTTTTTATATTCCAGACATGTAAAAGGGAATGTGGTATGTTTTATTAGTATTGGCTTTGGCGGCCCTGCAAAAGTTAAAAGGCCCTGTCTGTTAAAAGGCAGGGACCCAGTGACTCCCAGGCTCCACATATCCACCAAAAGACTGTCACACTCTTGATCCTGGAGGGTTCCAAAGCAGCAGCAGCAGGACTGCCACAGAAGGTGTCTAGCTTGTTCCCAAAGATGAACTCACTGCTGAAGGCAAGGTCTCCAAACTTGATGTTCAGGTCAGAATCCAAAGCTCTTTTGTATTTTAGGTCCCTGTGGGCAATACGCTTCTGATGGTAGTACCATCTGCTTGAATTTGCCGTAAGTCAAAAACGCAGGCCCAGATCCTTTCATGATGTGAAGACACAGCTAGAAGGCACAGTCTCTGAGAAATGGGCCCTTACCAGACACCAAATCTCCTGGCTGCCCTTGCTATTGAACTTTCCTTTCTTCAAAATTGTGAGAAATAAATGTTTTTTTATAAAAAATAAATAAATAACAAAAACCCAGGTCCAGCCAGGAACTTAGATAGGTGCTTGAAATTCCCCAGCAATGGCTCCTACATTGTAGAAAAAAATGGGTCAATAATGGCTTAGGAAAACCTGGAATGGTTTTCTCCATTGTGGTCACAAGGGTTGGGTGGGCATGGTGACTCACACCTGTAATCCCAGCACTCTGGGAGGCTGAGGTGGGAGGATCCCTTGATCTCAGGAGTTTGATACCAGCCTGAGAAAGACTGAGACTCTGTCTCTACTAAAAATAGAAAATATTAGCTGTGGCAGGCACCTATAGTCCCAGCTATTTAGGAGGTTGAGACAGGAGGATCACTTGAGCCCAGAAGTCTGAGGTTGCTGTAAACTAGGCTGACTCCATGGCACTAGAGCCTGGGCAACAATGTAAGATTCTGTTTAAACAAACAAAATTGTTTTGTCATTGATTTTTCTGCAGCTCAACTACGACTTGCCTAAGTATAGATTTTTTTGGTATTTGTCTACCTGCTGTTCTCTGAGCATCCTAAATCTGTGGTTTGGTGTCTCAGCCATTATTATGACAAATATTATTTCTGTTCCTTTCTCTGTTGGTTCTCCCTCTCATGTTTCCACTATATATGTTATACTTTGTATAATTATCCAAAAATTCTGAATGTTCTGTTCCATTTTCTTCAATCTTTTTTCTCTTTCCATTCTAGTTTTTGAAGTTTCTATTGACATTCCTTCAAGTTTGCTGATTCTTTCCTCAGCCTCATCCAGTCTATTGATGCACTCATCAAAGGCATTCATTTCTGTTAGTGTTGTGTGTTATTTGTTTTTTTGTAATTTCTACCATTTCTTTCTTATTCTTCCCAAAGTTTCTACCTTACTGCTTACATTATTCACCTGTTGCATGTTATTCATTTTTTTCCTTTAGGGCCCTTAGCATATAATCGTAGTTTTAAATTCCCAGTTTGATAATCCTAAAATATCCACTACTTCTGAGTTTGAGTCTAATGCCTATTCTGTTGCTTCAACTGTGTTTTTTTCTACTTTTAGTGTAACTTGTAATAATGTTTTGTTCAAAGATGGGCATAACATATTGGTTTAAGGGAACCAAAAACTGGTTCCCACAGGGACTTCTATTCCTGAACTTCAGTGCTAATGAGTTGGGATGCTCTATATATGACTGTTTGTCTCTCTGAAGTCTGCCCCATGACCTCGATTCTCTAATGGATGTATTAAGATTTGTTGATCTTCAGTTTGTTCAGTTTTGTCTTATGGTGAGCACAGGAGTGGTGATCTCTTACTAAATTGCATTATTATAAAATTAAAAAACTCTTTTTTCTTTTTTACTGAGGCAGGGTCTTGCTCTGTTTCCCAATCTAGAATTGCAGTAGCATCATCCTAGCTCATTGTAATTTCTACCTCCTGGGCTCAAGCAATCTATCTGCCTCAGCCTTATGAGTAGCTGAGATTATAGGCACATACCGTCACGCCTGGCTAATATTTTCTATTTTTCTTTTTTTCCAGTAGAGACAAAGCCTTGCTCTTGCTTAGGCTGGTTTCGAACTCCTGAACTCAAGGATCTTCCCACTTCCCAGAGTGCTCGGATTACCGGTATGAGCCACTGCACGTGGCCCAAATTAAAGGAGTAACTCTTAATTTACTAGGAGCTATAGTATATAAAGAATGATCTAAAAATTGTAAGGTATGGTAAAATTCAGACATTTGTGGGGTCTACGTTATAAAATTCACATTTATCAAAGAACAATTAAAAGACTACAATGTAATACAACTATCTTTTATTTATATAGGTTAGTTTTCCATTAAATAGTACCACGTACCTCTCAACAACACAAGGCTTTCATCAACACCAGAGTTAATCTATGAAAATGCAGCAGGGTATTATCATTCATTTATTTATTCAGAGATATAAAATGCAATTTTTTTAATACCTAGAAACAGAAAGGAGTTTTGGATTCACAGAAACCTTACGGTGAGGAGGAGCTAAAACTTTTCTAATAGTAAAGATCTGCGAACTGTGCTTTCTTTTTTTTTTTTTTTTTTTTTTTTTTTGAGAGTCTCAGTTTGTCACTCTAGGTTGAATGCCATGGCATCATAGCTCACAGCAACCTCGAACTCTTGGGCTCAAGCAATTCTCTTGCCTCCACCTCCCAAGTAGCTAAGATTACAGGCGCCTCCCACAATGCCTGGCTATTTTTAGAGACTGGGGTCTCTCTCTGGCTCAGGCTGGTCTCGAACCTGTAAGCTTAGGCAATCCATCTGCCTTGGCCTCCTTGGGTCCTGGGATTACAGGCATGGGCCACGTCTGGCCCTTTTCTTTTTATTTTTTTTTTAATTTTTTTTATTTTTTGAGATGGACTCTTGCTCTGTCATCCAGGCTAGAGGGCAATGATGTGATCATAGTGAACGCACATGTAGTTAGAATAAGTTGGTATCATTCAAGCCGGGGCCGAGATGACACAGCTGGTCTGGTTGGTTTAGGTGAAGGTCTATGACCTTCACCTCATGCCTCCCATTTTTGCTGTTTTGTACATTTAGCTTAACTAAAAGTATGTATCTTGTGTAGTTTAGAGCAAGTGATTTAAGAGATTAACTGTGAATTGAAATGTTGTTTTGGGTCCTGGGTAATGCTGATTATTATTGTTTAAGATAAAGATTAACATGATTTTTACTCTGAACTTTTATGTATAAAACTGCGATCTTAGAAATGAAAGAACAGAATAGTCTTGGCGAAGCTTCTATTACCGGTCTCCAGAATTGCGTCCTTCTGATAAATACAGTTTGGTGGACCTATCCCCGCCTCTGCATACTTATTAAGAGTGACAGGCAGCCAGACTCTTTTCTTCCAGTAACGATAGCTTACTACAGCCTCCAACTCCTGCCCTCAACTTCTCAAGCAGCTGGGAAAACAGGCCCACTCCACCACTTCCAGCTAATTTTCAAATTTTTTATAGAGACAGGAGTCTTGGTATATATTACCAAATCTGGTCTCAAACTCCTAGACTCAAGTGATCCTCCTCCCTCTGCTCCCAAAGTGCCGGGATTATAGACAGGCATGAGCTACAGTGTCCATCAAGAGCAGTGTTTCCAAAAATACAACATAATAATGAGGTGTTCTTCCTAAAGAAAATTTCCAAATAAGGTAGGCTTCTACTGTAAGATTATATAGCTTATATAAAAGTTACATAAAAGAAATATATAACTTTTTACTATTTTGGTAAGGATATTTCTAATCTATATTTGCCTTCCCAATAGTACACAGAACATAATGTAGCTTTAAAAACACAATAATGAGGAAAAAACTTAAAATATTGTGAAACTTACCAAAATGTGACAGAGACATCAAGCGAGCATATGTTGGAAAAATGGTGCCCACAGAAACCTTTCATTTTTAAAAAACACGATATTGGCAAAACACAACATCTGCAAGTCATAGTAATGAAAAGTGCAGTAAAACAAGGTATGCCCATACTCTCTGTAAACTAAAAATGGAAAACTGCAATCATTATCATCACTTTTAATCAAATTTTATATTCCTATGCTGGGTTCAAAAAGTAACACAACAAACTCTGACCTAGAAATTACACAAAAAATATCAAATTGATCATAATTCACATGTAATTAGCTAAATTTGAATCATTAGACCCAAACAGATAATTCCAAGGTCAAATTGAGTTTTTCATTGCCATGATAATTACAGAACAAGTGGTTCCAAATGAATGATAAAGGTTGCTGACATGATTACTTCCCTTCCCTTAATAATTGTATAAAACAATAACAACAGAATTTGTTTAGCCTTGGAAGTTAACTTATTTATTTATTCTTCTGGCTAGCTAGCTAGCATTTGGGTCATGCTTCCTCAGAAGATTTCACATGCTCAGTTGAAAAAAATAAAAATAAAAATGTGAACTGTGAACACTTCTCAAAGCCTACCAGTAAAAATGAGGCTGGGCCATGCCAAGGTAGAAAGAAAGAAAAAGCTATAAATCACAAGAATAATTTCAAAAGTAGTTGGGAGAGACAAATTAGCTATTGTGAAGAGTTTCACTCACGTTCTATTCTTGGTCAAACTTATGCTTCTTCTCAGAAACAATAAGAACTACTGCTCTACCGATCTTTCCACCCTGCTACTAAATCCAGCACCTGTGGTACAAAGAAAGTCCTGGTCCTGTTACTAATCATGTTTTTTATTTTCCGTACTTCATGGTGCTTGACATTTTGGGGCCTTGGGACCACAGAAGAGACTGCCCCTCTAAGAGTTAGCTAATTTCCAGAGACCTCACACAACTTGCCTGCTGGGCACACCTTTGACTTGCAAACTGAAAGCCAAAAACCTAAGCCAATGGGATTCTTCTATCCTTCTTCAATTGGCCTCTTGCAGTGAGAACACTCTGCCCTACAACATCTTCAGTGACAGACAACTAGAGGCCACTCCCTACAGCCAGAACTCTCCAAAATTATTATGATTATCCAAGCCGAAACTTGTTCTACTTGCTTACTGCCCATCCCATTTTGTTCCTTGAAAATCACTACAGAGGCTCTGGCCCATGTTTGCCCCTTGCTTCCTATGCCCCACATCTACTCCAGTGCTCCCTGTTTGCCCCTCCAGGGGACTCTTCAATTGCAATCATCTGCGCTGTTGGCCTTGGCATATCTGGACAATAATAGGACCTACATTTTAAAACCCTCTTCCCTTTTCAACCTTTTCTGGGCCACAGCAAGCTGATGCTAATCCTCCCTTTCACCAAATAAGGAGAGTCTCAGGCTTGGGGAGGAGGAAAGAAAGAGAAGAGTATGTAGAAATCCTTATCTACTTCATGTGCTTTAGGGAGATCTTGCCCTTGCAATAAGAATGTTTTAGGGCCTTCTTTTTTTTTTTTTATTTGGCTTTTTTGGGTCATGTATCCAAAACAGAGTACTGATAAAGAGAAGACAGACAAGAGGATTCCCAGCATAGACAGCATACCAACCCTTTTCCAGAGAATGAGGAGGCACAGTCTTCATTTCAAGAGAAATGGGACCACATTACCCACTGCTTCAAGACTCTTGGACTCTATGGAAAAACTCATATATAAGTTTATATATAAACTCATATATAAGAGCTTATATATAAGAAGGTTCCCCAGTGACCCCACTCATATTATACGTTACAGGAAGTTTGACTCCTTATTTAGTAAAGTTTTCATGTGTAATGCAGAGTCAGCATTTGAGGGGCTCTTACCTTTATTTAACATAAATATTTATGTTCAATATTTAACATAATATTATTTTATGTTGCCTTTTCAACATAAAATAAGAGAGAATACAAGAAACATGAAAAGATGAAAGAAGCCATTAAGCAACAGATAATGTATCTTGGAAATTCAGTGAACATAAACTAATAACAACAGCAACTGTTTTATTTATTGAGCACTTACTATGTCCAGGCATTTTTCTATGTTTTCCCTATTTAATAACTTTTAATTCTCAAAACTCCCTTACGAGGATGGCCCATCAATACACAGCCCACAAGCAATACTTATTAGAGTGGGCATCACACCTTGGCAGTTTGGCTCTAGTGACTTACTAGAGATAATCACACGTTCACATACACACAGACACACACATACTTCATGTGCTCCTTTACATATGAAAAGGGCCCCCCAAAAAACTCTTTTTCCCAGAAGTGTTTGCCCCTGACCCACTCTTGGTTGTGGCAAGGGGAAGCAATGAAAGATGCTGACTGCCATTAACAACACCCACAACAGTTTTTAATCAGTACAAAGTGAATTGACTTAGCTGAGGTAAAGAACAGTGGTGTCATTAACACACTTTCACCAGATAAACCAACTGTTCAGCTGTAGAGAAGTACAAAATTAGTGAAAAACACTCCTATCTAGAAGTCAGAAGATATAATAAATTCAAATCATTACTGTATGATTTATCCAGGTCCTAAGAATAATTACTAGCTCAACAGGTATACTGAGAGGATTAAATGGAATCACGTATATCAGAGATCTCTGCAAATTTTAAAGACCAATTTAAAAAAATAAAATAAAAGTAATACAATATTGCTACAAGCATGCTCAAAAGGCAACTGTGAGGACTAAGAGGGTTATTAAGTGTGCTGTCACGGTAAAGACTGGGTAAGCAACTTCTAGGAGAATGGCCTTAATTTGTTTTAAGATGAAATTTTTCATAAGAGAGAATAGAGGTCAGGTGCAGTGACTTGTACCTATAATCCCAGCACTTTGGGAGGCCGAGGCAGGAGGAATACTCGAGCCCAGGAGTCTGAGGTTGCAGTGAGCTGTGATGATACAACTGCAGTCTAGCCAAAGTGACAAAGCATGACTGACTCAAAAAATAAAAATAAAAAAGAGAGAGAGAACAGAGAAACATTATGGGATTTGTGCTTCATAATTTAAGGAGAAGGAAGCAGGGCAGAGAGTGCTGGATACACCACAGCAATTGCACACAACTATGATTATCTCCTGGGAACTAGGGTGCATGCACTCTGCAGCAAATGGGGAAACTACTTCTTTAAAGTCACTGCACTGCACTCCATAATATGATGGGAAAATTCCAAACACTGACTATGAAATGTGGTCAGGATAGCCAAAGATTAAGCCTAATTTCATTCTAAACAAACAACTGCTTTATTTTCTTGCTTCTTAATTTTTAACATATTAACTCCAATCCCAAAAATGTTTCAGTTACAGTTCAAGGCATAATGTTCTTGCTTACATTACCTCAAACATCTATAGAGTTAAAGAATTCTTGATTAAAAAGACAAATATAATTTTAATTAAACCAAAAAAAAACCCCTAGAGAAACAGAAAGTAAATGTATATTACAGCTGCTGGGGTGGGTCTTAGAAGAATCACAACAGTGAACACACTAAGTTCCCAGCCATACAGGAAAGTACATCTTCTATAGGTTAATTTAAAAAAACACAACCACATTTGAAAGCCAAATTCTAACTTTGAGAAAATAATCAAAATGATAAAATATGATTATCTTTATTATAAAAACAGCTCACAAAGATCATCAAGAGAAGATTAAGAACCTCAAAAAAAAGGTGGAAAAATACATAAGCAGATAATTCATGACAAAGGAGATACAACCAAAATACCAACAAGGGGAACACAAACTAAAATAGAGATTCTGTTGTTGGCCCATTAACACAAGATAGTTAAGACAATGCTGAAGGCCCATAATTGTGCCCTGAATTTGTGTGGTACTCCCAGGCATTGCCAGCAGCAGTCCAAACCAATCCAGAACTTCGAAAACAAATTTGGCAAACATGTCAAAAGTCTATACTCTGACTCAAAACATATTCTGAATGGTGAACCATGATGAAAATACAAAGCATAGGGATTGTTACTAAGCATGAAGATTTCCATGACTGCAAAAATTTATTATAACAAGAGGGAAAAACAAAAATGAACAACCAGAAAATGGCTTTAATAAAATGTTTTGTCCAGTGAAGCAAGCAAAACATGAAAAATAAGCAAGGCTAAGGTGAATATTGATAATAAATTGGTTTTTTAAAAAAGCACATAAATTTAGATATGTAGATAAACAGATAGATACATATAGGTAGATGTACAGAAAAAGTTCCTGGAAAGAAGTATTCTAAAATGCCAAGTGGTTTTATTAATAGAGGCAGGATTGTCAGATTAAACAGCTTATCCAAAATCATAGCTTCTAAGTGACAGACTTGGGATTCAAACCCAGGCCTTTCTTAGCTCTATCCAGTTATCTAAATTTATCCAGTTAGCTATTCCAGTTATCTAAATTTTTTTGTATTTTTTTATTTATGGAAATCTTAAACATACATAAAAAGAGACTAGCATACAAAGTTCCATGTTCCCATCACCCAGCTTCAACATTTTATCTCATTTCAACTACTTCTCCTCAACACACTTTTATGTTGTTTTTCAGGGAGTACTTTAGAGCAAACCTCAGACATTCTATCATCTCACCTATAAATAATTTAGTTTTATCTTTACGAAAGAATTTGTATCACAGTCCATGCTCAATCTTTCTATAATGTCTCAAAAATTACTTTACATTTGATGTGTTATAATCATTGTTCTATTTTAAAAGGCTCTAATACTCCTATTTATTAAAAAATAAATAAAAAGAACAAAAGCTACCTCAGTGGAAAGTTGATGAGCTTCTATGAATGTAGGGAAAGGGTGGGAAGGATGCACACCCAGATATTATGGGGGAAATGAGGCTAGAAAGGATGAGGGTTAGGAGATCGTGTCTTTTAAATACATTTTCACATTGCCTCCCCTGTGGCAGGAAGCATGAATGTCATTTTTTTTTTTTTTAGAAATGTAGTTAGGCTTTCTACACAGAAAAGTCCAATTCCAGAGCACTACTGTGCAGTCCCCTGGAGAGGACGCAAAGCAGCAGACAGCCTCCCTGGGAACAGTGACCTCCTGAGGTCTCCTCTCCACAAGCTCTGCCTCATAAACTTTTTAAAATCAAAAAGAAAGTCACTATAAAAAAATAGCAATATTCCCTAAAGAAAAAAAAAGTTAAAGAATTAGTGTATCAAGCTCCATGATAAAGAGTCATCCTCAACAGGCTTCCTTCCTGTACTTGCAGTGCCCAGCCCAGTGCCAGCTGCTCAATAAAACTGTGGCTGAGCTGAACAGATCTGGAGACATATCAGCTCCTAAATGACAGCAGCAGAGACCTCAAAACTGGTGAAACTCCACCTGTGAGAAGCCACAAGATGAGGCCTTCCAGAGAGATGGCAGCTAAATTTGTTCTACTACCGGATATGTGCCGTTCCGATTCTGTACAGTGTCCCACACGCTGCTTTTTGAGCCAATAAATCTGTGTGTGCCACAATAGAAATTGCCAAAAACTGCAATGGAAACTGAGAGTCCCCTAATTACATTCTAAGAGGTTACTCAATCAACTCCAGACAGTTCCTCTTGATCTGCAAGACAATTAGATGAATCCAGATTAACCACTGAGATGTGAGCAAAACAACTCCTTTTCTATAGGTCACTTCTGGGTAACAACACGTCCACTTCAAACCTGACTTTCATTATAAGGCCTAAGAAGTAAAAAGTCTGACATTCTATTATCACTTCCATTACCTGAAAGCCAGAAATTCTAATTTATAGGCTCAGATCTTTAATGCTGTGTCCCCTTTTCCTCCCCTAAAACATTTTAAATGTTTAAACCAAATGATTTTTACCCTTCATAAATCTTTGTACTAGAAAAACTCATTTTTCAACCATCTTTTTTCCTGTTTTCTTATAAAAACTGGGCCAAAACTGATTTAAATTTGATTTTTTCAATTTAAAAAATCCCCCCATAAAAGAAGGTGGGATAGTATTGAGAACATAATAAAAAGATTCCAACGTTTCAGTTCTAAAAATGAAAAGTCCAAATAAAGGTAGTAATCTTTTTCTTAGATTTAAACATGAACCTGCCTTCAACAGAAATATATTTGGAAATATTATTTTTTTTTAATGTTGCTGAGGTGCTGTGGGTTACACATAACTTTATATCTGGACAGACCTTGAAAGAGAATCAACTGTTCTTTAAGACAATTCCCACTTTAGTTACCACAGTTACCTGGTCCTTTTCCTGCTCACAGTTCATTCCTGGATGATTTACCCCACTAAGAACTAAAACAGGAACAGAGGGATTCAGTTCCACCAGGATTGAACCATTTGAAGTTCTGTATCAATTTTGAACTGATAAGCACTGACATTGGGGAAACTCAAGAATGGTTTGAAATAGGTACCTGAATGGCCCACTGCTGCAGTGAAGTCCTGGGTGACTAACAAATAATCACACACACACATATCATTTCTATTAAATACGGGCTTAGAGTACTTCCTTTCTTTTCTTTTTTTTTTTGAGACAGAGCCTCAAGCTGTCACCCTGGATAGAGTGCTGTGGCATCACAGCTCACCGCAACCTCTAATTCCTGGGCTTAAGCGAGTCTCCTGCCTCTGCCTCCCAAGTAGCTGGGACTACAGGGGACGGCCACAACGCCCAGCCATTTTTTGGTTGCAGCCGTTCTTGTTTGGTGGGCCCAGGCTGGATTCGAACCTGCCAGCTCAGGTGTACGTGGCTGGCGCCTTAGCCTGTTGAGCCACAGGCGCCGAGCCAGGCTTAGAGTATTTCACAGTTCCTGTAAAATATTTCTGAGTTTCAAAGTTTCAAAAAATTTATTTCCATTTATGACTATTTGACTATAACCATTGTTTATCATTTTTCTATATGTATATTTATACATAATGCAGATATAGAATTTTCACTTCCTAGTAAAAGTCATAATGTAGTAACTAATACATGTAATAGGTATATATATATTTTGCCATAATTGATACAAAAGACTATATATTGTATGATTCCACTTACATAAAAGTTCAAAATACGTAAATCTATAGACTCAGAAAGTAGATAAGTGGTGGCTGGAGGTGAGGATATGGGAGAGGACTGATAATAGATTTGGGGTTTTCATTTAGGGTGATGAAAATGTTCTGACTTAGAAAGTGGTGACAGTTGGCTCGGCGCCTATGGCTCAACGAGCTAGGGCGCCAGCCACGTACACCTGAGCTGGCGGGTTCGAATCCAGCCCCCAGGCCCGCCAAACAACAATGATGGCTGCAACCAAGAAATGGCTGGGCATTGTGGCGGGCACCTGTAGTCCCAGCTACTTGGGAGGCAGAGGCAGGAGACTTGCTTGAGCCCAGGAATTGGAGGTTGCTGTGAGCTGCAATGCCAC